>JABFPM010004268.1:0-12937 GCA_022817325.1 Idris sp. 1 HC-2018 | reverse complement strand
GTTGAAACTTTAGATTCTTTTATTCATCTATGTCAAAATTAAATCAAGATTTTGCATTCACTTTTCTATGAACTGCTTGAAATATTAAAAAATGTTTGGTATTAATATTTGAATAATTTTTGAATTGTTTAGAGTGAGTAATTATGTTCATGTCTTATGCAATTTAGATGACCAATTTCAACATAGTCTATAATACTATCTAAATTCAGTAACTAGCTAAAGATACGTGATAAATGTAACGTATTTTTTTTGCAATAATGATTTAAAAAATAAAATTCTGATTATTATTACTGATTATAATTTAAATTGAAATATTAAGATAATGTATTATTTTGCACTAAAAGTTCTTAATCTGTGAGGATTTTTTTTATTTAAGCTGTAAACAAATAAAAATAAACTTTCAATTAACGTTAAATAAATTATAATGTTGCTGAATCATTGCTTATATCTGGGCATATTTTATCTAAATACAGGGAATACATTAACGTGCTAAAACAGCTTGGATTAGTTTTGTTTAATTAGCTACAGTATTAACGTTTCAGCAAAAACATGACTAAATGCTTTATTGCCGTTCTATTTTAACAGCAGTGGCTTTTGTATTACGAAAGTACCGACCGTAATCACACATGTTTACAGTCATTAAGGTGATATGTCAGTCAATTCCAGAGTGTCTCTTTCCCTCACGTGTAAACTTTTATAATTCTGTCTCTTTCCCACTTACGTGACTGATATATCACCTTAAGAGTTCAATGCTTTGTGCTCAAGTTAATTAGCACTGTGAAGAAGAAACAAAATGAAATTTAAGAAATGGCTATAATAGTTTATAAATGATAACTGCACATTGATCGGAAAACAAGCCGATTAATGAGAAAAAAATAAATGACAAGGTTTTATCACCAGCTAATAATGATTACTATTCGAGTTATCGTTTTTCTTTTTAACAAGATTAAATCTAAGAAGAAATTAAATCAATTCAAAGTTTAAACTCTTACTTTAGCCAACTTGTTTTTTAAATTTTCTTTATACAGTAGAATTAATTTAATAATACTTTTTTTTAATTCTTCATGATAATAAATTTACAATTTTTGTAATATTTTGTATAACTAATTATAAATACAATTACATATGTACATTTATACACATTTTATTTTTAAGTACACAGTGTAAGGACATTCGCAAAAATGTTATAATCAAACTTATTTCTTTTCCAAATGTATTCATTTTACAATCTTACATGTTTTCAATTATATAAAAACTAACTCTTACATTTTTAACATCACATTTTCCTCTTTTTTAAAACCTTTTTATGAACCTAAAAATATTTTACTAATATAATTAACAAATATTTTCTTTATAAAATAAGTAACAAAATACTATAGCTTACAAAGTTGAATAAACATATTTAAAAAATTAATAGCAAGCAGTCAGACATCTAGGGACAAAATAGTTAGATCTTGCAAAAAACTCTATCGCGTAAGAACTAAGTACAAAACCCATCCCCAAGCAAAGTGTGAACCAAATGAAAAAATTTCTAGCCTGTTTGCTAAATTTCTTTGTTGTGAAGACAAAAAGGACACTGATAAAAGCGAACCATACGAATTGCACTAGGAAGAAAAATCGTAAACTAAGTGCCATAGTATATTCGTGGCAAATAGCAAACATAAAAAACGTTGCTGCCATAGAAATGGTCTTACTTTTTTCGCTAAAATTTTCATACATGTCTTTGTAAATGTAAGTATAAAGCCAGTCGTGAACAACATTATTCCGAGTGCGATAAAAATCCCCAAATAAAGAGGCGTTCCACCAATCCTGTAATAAAATATACATATACTTTTGTTTATTTTTTTAGTAATAATTTAATTAATATGAAATTAAAATTACTTTATAAAAGGTTCTATCCCCAAATCGTAGTATTTCAGCAAAAGCATTCATTCAGGCATGAAGTAGTAAATAAGATCCTCCGAATAGCAATAAAAACCCTGGAAATGATTCTGAAATAATTCTGAGGACAAGCATGCGAATCACCAAAGGTTTTTTTTCCAAAATCTTGAAAATTTGGTCAAAACATTCGTTCAAACATAAAAGTAATGTAAAACATGACAACTTTGACCTCGATGAAATGCGAAATCGCAAATTTCCAATTTATGGTTGATTTTCTGTAAAAGAAAATCATTAAAAGTAAAAGAACATTTGAAATTTCATACTGAAAACAATAATAATTAATTTTTAAAATAATTTACAAATGCTGAAGCTTTGAATGAAACTCTCCCAAGATTTATATTTGGAGAAATAATAAGCGTAAAATAAGTTAACTTGGATAATTGTCTCTGTAAACAAAAAGTGATGGTGCAAATAAAAAGTATATGAATTTGGAAAATTCCGGTGGACCATTACCAGACAACACTTTAGGAACATTAAACCTAACAAAGACATAAGTTTTCATGAGAATTCGAAGCTGAAATAAAATATTAGTTGACCTCCAGTTTTTGAGAACTAAGAGTAAATTAGTAACAAAATTTACCTATTCCATTATCAAAAGTAAACTAGTCCCTAGAGGAATATATATCTCTGAGATAAATTTTATAGGCAAATAGATAATAAATAATACTAAATACGTTGTGTATGCAGTCAAGTACTTGTAGTTATGTATTTTCAATCTGAATACTGAAAAAAAATATTTATTATAGTAGTTTTTTTTTAAATATTTGGATAAAATTAAATTTCACTTTCACATTTTTGTTCGTTCGATGCATATTGAATTGCCATACGTTTGAAAAAATAAAATACACCTAAAGATGATGATATTAAACAGAATCAAATTGTAATTGCCAGTGGTATTTTGTCAAAGCCCTCTCTCATCGTATGTAATCACAACTGAGCCCTAAAATAAAACAAAATATTAAAGATATTTTATATTTTAAAAAAAGTTAATGCTTACGTTCTAGTTTCCATTAAATCGCTTACAACAGTGCTTACAATCAATATGATTTCAAAGAGTTCTGTTAGCAATGATTTTGTAAAAGCAAACTTCCTTTCTAGCAATTTATCAGGTTTCCTAAATAAATAATTTCCAATTAATTATTAATAATGCATTATTTGTAAGAAAAAAAGGTCATTATTTATAAATCCTCTGGTACTTCTGTTGTTCTGATTTTTCGCTAAAGCAGAAAACTTTGTTTGCAGTTTTAAGTTTTCTTCTAAATTGCCTAATTTCTGGCTTAAAAAGTTGCTTGTATCTTTTAATTCTTCCATTAGGTTCTGTGAATTGTCCTGATGATACTAGTAAATCAAAAATTCAATTTAAAAATTTCGTTTAAAAATACATCATACAAAATTGTAAACAATAATTTCAAAAGTAAAAGGCATTTATAGTTATAAATTTTAATGATAAATTTATGTATATAAGTTATGGACAAAGATGGAAATCGGGCAATGTTAAAGTCTAGTTAATCACATTTGTTAGAAAAGGAATTAAGCTTAACTTAATTTAAAAATGAGCTTTTTTATTTATTCAAAAGAAATTATTACTTATTATGACAACTAAGACTGTGATAGCATTTTGCATTACATAAAAAGGTCTTCTATTCGAGATTTGTCTTTTTTGCCTTTTATGCATTTTTTTACAGTTGTGACGAACGTATCCTTGATCTCCGGTTTTACTATCAACAGCTGCTGCTTCTCTTAAACTTACAGTTTTTTCGAAGTCAGCTAATGATAATTCATATAAATTTACAGGACAATGATCAATCTCTGATCGGGTGTACATTTGTTTTAAGACACTAAGACACTGTGTTAGCTTGTATACGTCATTTTTTATTTCAGTCACAAATGCTATTATGTTTTTTAGTGAACACCTTGTATGAGCATCAATTCGTATGCAAACATTTTACGGTATGAGTTGAAAAGTTAAAAATTCTATCTTTGTCCGTAATTTATGTATAAAGATAATAATAAAAATTAATTATAAATTCTGCAAGAAAAAATTCCAAGGAATTTATTGAGAGAGTTAAAAAATATAATTAAATAAAACTATTTCATCTTACTTTAAATTTTTTGCTTTTTTAATTTTGTAATAAAATTTTTGTATTTTATTGTTACAAGTTCTTACATAAAAATTTGTAGTCAAAATTCCTTTGCCCACATTTTCTGTTTTATTTTGATTAATTTGTCCACCATCTTCGTGTGCATCCTGATCTGCATCTAAAAATTAATGGTTTTGTTAGTTTTTGTGTAATACTTTTATCTTATAATTTTTGTGATTGAATAGCTATAGTGGGATAACTAATATTAATTTATCGAAATGTTTTCTTAATTTTGTTTTAAATGTGTTGTAAAATACTTACCATATTTATGTTTTTCTTCATTAAACTGAAAATCAGTTCTTGTTCCAATATCGGCAGACATTCTGTAGCGTACAGAAGACATGATAAATAGAATCTTAAATCAATAATTTTTCAATGCAATGTCGGTAGAAATAATTTTAATTAATAAAAATATGTTATTAA
This sequence comes from Idris sp. 1 HC-2018, assembly GCA_022817325.1. Lineage (NCBI taxonomy): Eukaryota > Metazoa > Arthropoda > Insecta > Hymenoptera > Scelionidae > Idris > Idris sp. 1 HC-2018. Next base: position 8,432 of record JABFPM010004268.1, on the reverse strand, counting down.
TAATAATTCAAATCAAATAACGTATAAACTTAATATTTGCATCACATATTTGAAAAATAAAAGACTATTTGCTCAGCTCGAATCTTTTGTCCCTCTTGTCTGGATTTTTTACAATCAATTTTGCTTATCGTACTTCGGTGGGATCAAGACTTACCGGATCATCTTGTAAATCTCGAAAAATGCTCAATTCTAATCGAGGCAGTTTAAATTTTACATATAAAAAGTCATCAACAAATTTTAAATGAAGAAAAAATACGAAATTTAATACTTAATTTAAAAATGATGATTATACATCAATTGAAATACAAGCCGATATTTTAAAGCAAATGTGATAAATTATTCATTATAAACTAATGATATTTAATATTCGAGTTATTGTTTTTTGTTAAGATTAAATCTAATGACAAATTAAAATAATGTAAAACTCTCACTTTTGCAAGATAATTTTTATTACCTTATTATTGCAGTAGAATCATTACACGAAAAGAGAATATAATCCATTTTAATAAGATAAATATTTAATAATATACAGTATTTATATTACGCGTAATTAATTATAAATATAACTATGTACATTTATACAGGAATAAAATTTGCACCTCGGCGGTTGTTTTTCATCGTCTTAGATCTGTTTTTGTCTTTAATTGCAGGATAAGTGCAGTTTGTCGCATTACTGTAATGTCAAGGATTCTTGTAATGCACAATTTCTGAAGTTGGTGGACGCGGTAAGTCACTTGCGAAATGAGCTGAGTCAGAAACCTGAAAATAAAAAAGAAAAAATGTTAAGTTCACGAAAAAAATGGCATGCGATTAGAGTAGAAAAATGTATCGTGCAATTTTAATACAAAATTTTCGTTGCTACTTTTTCATAAAATCGTACATTAAAAACACAGATACAGTTTATGCTGAATTAGTAAGAAGTGCTTACTAAAATTGTATTAATATTTTGCTTTAAAGGTACGTTTTACATGCTAATAGTGTATCCATTTCACCGTACTCTTTTCGCAAGACTTCCCTTGCTTAAAAAGCAAGAGACTTCTTGCAAAACTGAACGGTCTGACAGTCCCTTGAGTGTAGGGGCGTGGCTTAAATCTGTTTTGCAAGATGCCGCTTGCTTTTAAGCAAAGAGTCTCATGCAAATAGAATAAAGCTAAGTTATATGCTATATTTGTATGAAGTTCATTTATGTATATATAAAGACATACGTCTTTATGTGCTTCTTCAGCACAACAAATAGCTGTACTGTAATAGCATACATTTTTTAAATATTTACAAGAATGTTATACTTATAACGCAAAAATAATCTTATGCTTGAAAAGTAAGAACCTTCTGTACTAAAAGAGCATGAACTTTTTTTCCGTGTTGATTCAATCAAAGATTACTGCAATCGCTATTTTAGTTAATTTTTATATTTTAATAATTTCTTTTCTTAATGATAATTCTTACTGTCGAAATTGTATTTTGTATTAAAATATTTACTTGTGTCATGTGTCCTAAGGAGTTAGTGTAACTGACTCGCTGAGGATAACTTGTTGGTGTGTGAGTTGACTGTACCAATCCAGAGGGACCCACATTCGAAGATGCTTTATAACCAGTCACCTAAAACAAAAAACATTATTTTGATAGAAACTCTTTTAAAAATATTCAAACATAAGAAAGTTTTTGAATGTTAAATTCATTTCAACGTTAAGTTTTTTAATTATAACTTATTTTTGAATATATCTCACTTTATCATTCATCTCCGGGAATATCGTTGTCAAATTGAAATTCGTGAGACTGGTTCCCGAAGGATGGTGCATAACCATCGGATTAGTTGCTGTGATTCCCGGCGCCGAAGGTGGAATCGCGGCTATTCCTTGGCTAGAGGGCGGCAGTGTCAGTCCAGATGGCGCCACCGGCGCCGGCGGTGGGGGTGGGGGCAACCCATTCATCCCCTTCGGGTAAACATTAACCTGACCATGATTCTGATAAAGTGGTGCTGTGTGCGGCAGAAAACTCGCCGTATGATGATAATCCTCCAATGGCGAGGCGATCCCCGACAGGGGAAACTCAAAATTCTGCGCAGCGACATCTGCCTTTCGTTTGCTTTTCTTCTGACTCGCCGTGTACGACCTCTTATCACAATTCTGATTATGTTTTCCCGACGAAAAGTGCTGATTTTTTGTATTCACACTGGGATTCGTCAACGACGACGTAGATGTCGCTACATTCGGGGGAAGTAAAAAGTTGTTGCTATCCAAATATTCGGAATTGTCATGCAGCGACATCATATAATTCGTCGGATTATTCGAAATGCCAGTAATGAAATTGGTATTCGGGTATATGTTTGCGTTTGAGGAATAACCGTAAGAGTGGTTGAAATTCTGGTTCACTACCTGACCGTATCCCCCAGTGTTGTCAACATTAGGGAAATAATTGATCGGCATCATCGGCTCGGTAAACTTGTTCTGTGAATAATTGTACTTGGCATTTTTCTCCAGATTCCCAGTGTCATTTCCTATGAGAGCCTCAGCAGTGTAATTGCTCTTACAATTTCTCGTTCTCCAATTTACATTCTCATTCTGTTGGTACTTCTGCTGCTGCTGTTGGTAGGTCTGGTCTGAAAAGCCTGTCTTTTGTTCCTCGTGCTGCTTTCTAATGGTTTCTAGCTGCTTTTTGCAACCTCTAGGACTGGCATTGCTCTTTCTCTGGTGCTTTCTCTGCTGCTGGTTTTGCTGGTGCTGTTGTTGCTGATGATGGTTGTGCTGTTGCTGATGTTTTTCCGCCTTTTCCTGCTCCACTAGCTGACTCACCGACAAAAAAGACATGCCCTGACTCTGATTCTGACCCAACATCTGATAGTCCCGACTTTCTTTTTCCTTCTCTTTTGGTACTTCAGGTCTCTGACTGAACAGGAAGTTCTGCTTTTCTGGTAGGTTCGTTCCCAGAGCCAGGTCTCCGACCAAAGTTGGTAAAGTGGTTGGTACGTGCTGGTCGATTTTCAGACTCTGATTCTGCTCCACAGTTTGGGGCATGCTTTTGGTCGGGGACCAAGAGAATGGTTGTTCTTCAGTGTAAAACGAAGAGTCCCCAGCTTTTTTAGAGTCTCCCTGAATAATTGGGAAACTGTGGTCGTAGTTGTTGTAAAATTGATTGGGAGCTGTCTGGTTGTAGCTCGGGGTCTGCGAGAAGAAGTTGTTCTGACAAAACTCGAGTTCCTTGCCTATTGGTGGAAGAATAATGTCTCCTAAATTATTGTGCTTGATTTCTGGGGTCATCATCCAGTTCACTGGAGGTCTTATCTGCTGCTGACTGTTCTGAGATTGTTTCAGTTTTTGTTGTTGAGGTTGTTGCTGTTGTTGCTGCTGATTGTGCTGAGGAACCTGAGACTGAACCTGGTAGGACTTGTGGGATGAAATTTGTTGGGACTTGAAGTTGGAACTGACGTAAATATCGGAATTGTATCTGGAGTTATTTTGTTCGGAATCGAACTGTGTCTGAAGATCAAAGTCTGCGATCATGTAATTCGACTTGTCCTGCTTGACAGGCTGCTTTTGCTGGTGATGGGGTTGTTGCTGTCTTGGGTCTATGTTCAGGAATTCATTTGGCATGTAGTCCAGGTCCATTGAGTATTTGAGTTTGTTGTTCTTGTTGTTTTCCCCGCTGAACTTGGTGTAATCGTTAACTGCATTTTGGGGCTGATTTCTGGTCTGCTTTTGGGAAGAGATGATCGAACGAAGGTTGCGATTCTTCGAGGGATCGGTGTAGGACCTTTTCTGCACTTCCATGGACTGTTTCGGTCGGGATTTGTCGTAAGTTACAGTGTTTGAAGGTGGAGCATAGGACATTGTATTGGGAACTGAGTTGTTGTCTTTTTGTAGCGGAAGATAATTTAGATTTTCGCAAATTGTTTTGGACTGATTTTGTAAGTCATTTTGGGAAGAGCTTTGATCGAATTGAGGGATGTTGTTATTTGTTCCGCTGGCAGGGGAAACTGTGGTCCAGGATAAAATGCTGAAGTTCGACGAGTTGTGAGCCATTGTGGTTGTAGATTGCTGAAAAAATTGTAAATTTGAAATAATCAAATCTTAAAGATTTGAAAATGTATCAAATAAAAATTATTCTTACTCTGTTGATGGGATTTTCAGCATAATTAGAAGTAACAAAAGATTCTTGTTGTTGAGAATATGAGCTACGAATGCTTTTGTCATTGGAACTACTGGAACTGGGAACGATTTTCTTTCCGCCTTTTCCATACGGATCCATGTAAGGTTGAGTTTCATTCGATCTTCTCTGATAGTTGTTATTATTATTAGTATTGGCTTCAGTGATATTAATAATTGGATCCTTAGGCTCTGGCAAGTTACTCTTTTGTTTTTCCCCTGAGTCATAAGATATGGAAAAGTCTGTGGTTTCAATTTTTTTCTGCGAAGAAAAATTTTCATTCGAATGTTCCAAAGTACTGGCAATTTTTTCAGTCTGACTGATTGGCTGGTGAATAGGTTTGTTGCAGTCTGCTTCAATATTTTCAGTGTTAGGAAAACTTGTCGGCTTATCCCTGACTAAATAATCCTGACGCATGTTTTCGAAAGATACATTGTTGTTCCTCGAGTTGTAATTGTTGATAGGACATACCTAGAAAATATTCATAATTAATAAATTAAGAACAAAAAACTCAAATTTTACTTTACTTTAGTTTGAATTTAAGAAACATTTACCTGATAATTGTAAGGATTATTTCTGCTACTTTCAGTCATTACAGAAGTGTTATCTTTCGACAGTAAGAATTGATTCTTATTTTGGTTACTGAATTGACTCATCTCGTCAGTCGGATTTTCACTTATACTAACAGAAGACAGCGATTCATCAACAACCGATTTACTATTGGTAACCTCAGTAGACGTATTCACCGGTTTACTATTATTATTACTATTGCTAATATTATTATTGCTAATATTAATGTCAACTTTCGGCTCTGACTGGACAATCTTAAAAGGTTCCTTCAAAGTTTCGCTGCTAATTATTTTCGGTAAACTTTTCGTGGACTCCGTAGACTTGGATTCTCCTATTTTCTTGGTATTTTCTATCCCATCACACGAGGATTTGATTTTGAAACTATTAGGTTCCATTGCTCCGATTTGCAGCAGCATTGGAGGGGTTTGACTGTGATTAAAATCGTCTTTCATTTCCTCCTCAAGCACCACAGCTTTTCCACTCAGCGACGACACAAGTGGAAAAGCTGTTAAAAATGCGACAGTCGGCGAAATGGATTCTGGATTATGAGAACTCGAGGGAACCTGCAGAGAGGCAAAGATGTCGTTCGATAGGTCGGAGTGCAGAGCCTCAGATTTATTGATCGGTACAAAAGTGTTGCTCGAGCTGTAGGACAGGTGTTTCCCTACCTCCTCGGGGTCTTTGGAGTTCGATGGTTTGGAGGTAGTGACGTCACTGGAAGTCAGAGTGGTCGTCGAAGCGACAGGACCAACGCTGGTTTCCAGTTTCATTGTGGTGGTGGTGTTAGTGTCAAGGTTCAACAAAATTTTGTTGCTTTCAGCTATGATCGTTTCGTTTACAATTTCAGAGCTTCCAGACTGAAGAAGGTCAAAATTGTTATCCAAAACGGAATCAGGCATGACTTCCATCTGAAGATTTTTCTCTGAGTCTGTAATAATTGCGTCTTCAGGAATGTTCTTTTCTGGTTCTATAATTTCTGCAGGCTGGATTTTCTCTTTTTCTGGTGACTTTTCTTCTTCGACTGTTGGTTCTTTGTTTGTGTCTTCGATGATTTCTTTGTCTGTTATGGAAATTGCAACTTGATCTTCTGCTAATTTTGGAGTTTCGAATTTATCTTCGTATTCGTTTTTCTTTTTTTCAGTTTCTGAAGATTTGTTTTCAACTATTTCTGTCGATGATTGTTCTGTATTATTTTCAGACGAAGCAATTTCTTGATTTTCTGACATATCTTTTTTTTTAATTTCCTCATTTGGCTTGGACTTCTTTTTCTTGGGCGAGGTTTCATCATTTTTCGGTGAAACTCTTTTTCTGACAACTTTTTCTTTTTGATTATCAACTTTTTTGTTCTCTTGCTGCTTTTTCACAACTTTAGAAGACTTGGATTTGGATTCCACAACTTTGTCTTTTTTATCAACTTTTTCTTTGTGAATTGCAGGAATAGGAACCTTGTATGTCATCGTGGTTTTGGTATTCTCCCTGCCCTTGGGCAGAATACCTTTGTGACCACCTATCTTCGTGGAGTTGATCATTTTTTTTACATTCGATGCCCAAGTTCGTGGGTTTACAATTACATTTGGAACGGGGTTGATCAGTGCCTGGTTTTGTATTGATATCACAGAATTTCGTACGGGGTTTGAGGTCAGAGGTTGCACGACGAACATCTGACTCGGTTGAGCGTTGTTTAGAATTATCGGCGAGCTCGAGGGCCTCGATTGAGTGCTCATTATTATGTTGGGAGTAAGTGATGATATTGGTGTCACCACAGGCATAATTTTTGTTCCAGAAAACACCAGCGTTCCGGTTGGAAAATTGCCTACGGCAACGGTTGTGCTGGAAGCAATTTTATAAGCTTCATTTCTCTTTCGTTTCGATTTTGGATTTTTACTGCCCTCTGGTGATTCTGAAGCTAGAAAAATTCACAATTTTTATATAAAAATATAATTAAAAAAATTGTTATTTAAAAAGTCAAATATACCTGGTACAAAATCATCATCTTGATTAGCAGTGGATGACTCTGGCAATTCTACAAAAATGTTACAGTTAGATTTTTGTATAATGTAAATTTAATTAGATGATTAAAATGTCAAACCTTTTGATTCAGTTTCTAAGCTTTTTGGATTTTGGTTACTTTCTTCCTCTTTATTTTCACTGTTCACACAATTCTCTTGATTTTCACTGTTATTTGGCTTTTTTGCAGAAACTTTCTTCTTTCGCGGTACGTTCTTAACAATTTTTTCTTTCTTTTCTTCATTTTTGTTTTCTGCAAAATTTTACTTTCTTTTAGTAACAGTAAATTTTATAAAAATCCAATGTAAAGACATAAAAGTACTCACTTATATCACAGTTATTTAATAAATTATCAACGTTATTGACATTAATTTTATTTGACCACTTGAGCGGTGAAATTTTTTCCAACGCTGGTTCTGCTGGAACTGTAATTCCTGCATCTTGCAACAGATTTGAGAGCAAATGTGTTCGCAAAAGCAACTGGTGGACGAGTTTCTTAAGACGAGTTAATTCTTCCTCTAAAATAAAAAAAAAAAATAAATAATTAAACTCATAAGAAAAATACACTTTATTTTTTATTTTTAAACGGGATAACTCCCTTTAAATACATAAACTTACATGAAAAGGATAGATTACAGTATAATAAAATACATAATTAAGAAATTATACATGAAACGAGATATATAAATATAAACTTAATTAGAACAATAATTTAATAAAAAAAAAATAACTTTTCAGTGAAAAAGAAAACTAACTTCTTAATAAAATAACTTTGTGGTAAAAAATTTCTTACTGTGTGCCTTAGATGCATTTGTTTGTATCAAATTATCAGTGCGACTCTGAAGTTCTTTGATGTACTTTGTTGCATGCAAAATAATATCCACTTTGTTGCGTTTCCTTCCATCCTGTTGTGGTGGCAATAACTCGGCCAAGGAATTGAAGTGCGAATTCATGCGAGATCTTCTGTCTCTCTCCCATGTTTTCGCCTTACTAAAAATTTAATTTTCCTCAATTAATAAATCAAAATTCCTCAACAACAAATTTCAAATCAATTTCATCTACAAGAAAAACTTCTCAATGCTGTAAAAAAACCACTTTACAAATTCGGAGCAAAAGTAAATAAAAAAGGAGATATAGGTTAAGAGCAAAAAGTGACTCTCACGTATTTTCCTTGCGAGGCATAATTCAACTTTTGCGACGTGACGCTACATTTTGCGAGATAATACGTTGTTATTTTTTGTAGTTCTCCCCGACACTTACACACACTCGCACACTAAGAAAAAAATTCGCTCTTGACAGATTGGCAGCAAATAATTATCATATTTGTTTTCGCTCTGTCTTGTATTCGCTTCGGCTGTTTCCGTCAAATTCCACGACCGTAGAACACATTTTTGCAGGTTATTTTTGTTGCATTGACAAGATATACCAGTTGTCATATCTCTCAGTGACGTGTTAACCAATGAAAGGTGCCACTTCAAAAAAAATCCGTTATAAAAAAAAAAACATATTTGAAAAAAAAAAAAATATGGTTTATGTTTACATTAAATTTTATCAAAATAAAAAACAATCTCTGCCGTGCCGAGGAAAAAAATTGATAAGTCGCAAATTTTTAAAAAATAAATGTTTTATACCAATCGATTCAGTAGAAAATTCTGCATCTAACTGTATAAATAAAAAATCTAACTAGAATGTATTTACAATTCTATAATCAA
>JABFPM010004267.1:0-12938 GCA_022817325.1 Idris sp. 1 HC-2018 | reverse complement strand
AGAGAGAGAGAGAGAGAGAGAGAGAGAGAGAGAGAGAGAGAGAGAGAGAGAGAGAAAGAAAGAGAGAAAAAAAGAAAAACGTAACGCGAGACGATATCGTAAGTTAAAAAAGTAATTGGTTTAACGATTTACACGACTAACTAATGGTCGTTAAAGTTTTTCGTACTGTAAAAACGGCCATTTAAAATCAGTAATTTGAAATGTATATTGCTGCGTGGAAAATAACATTATGATTTGAATAATTGGTTGTACACTTCGTGTGACAAAAAAAGAGCTAACTTATTTTATTAATTCCCTTTTTACAAAACACATTTTTTACAAACTAATTACAACAATTTAGAGTAAAAAATTATTTCTATTATATATAAATTAAAAAAAACCTTTGTACTCAATTTGTTTAGAAAACAAAACATATTTTACAAAAATTGTATTGATTGTAATTTTTCAGTTCAATTGCAATTATTCTAAGTCGATTTCTAATTGAACAGCCAATTAAAGTTCGAGGCAAAGACAAATAAGAAAGAAAATAATATGAGCGGTATTACAAAATTCAAATCGACAGAGACATACGATCGACAAAGTAGAATCATTTGTTAATATTGTAGCCGGTAAGGCGCGTAATATAATTCACGTGATTTCCGGGCACAGACACACGTATTTCAAACCAGTTTGTATTGACTTGTTTAAGAGTTTTGTCTTGCTCATTTGCGCGCTTTCTTTCAATCATTAAATTAAAAAAGATAAACAACGACTTAGGACTTGTGAAATCGTCTGACAATCATCCCCTTCTTTATTAATTAATATGATTTTTACGGTAAGTTATATATTGTAAGTCTTGAATTTTTCGTCTGATTTGGTTTTTGATTTGTCATTAATGCAACCTTCTTAATGACAAATTAAAAACTAAATCAGACAAAAAATTCAAAGCTTACAATATATAACTTACCGTAAAAATCATGTTAATTAATGATTTCTATTAATAATAAAAAATATTATTTCTCAGTATATTGTAAATGTACATGACCAAAAGCAGAGGCGCGTCTTGTTTTTCAAGCTTTAGTTTCGTTTTCATATGCAATAGTGCAAGTTACCAGTCTGAGTTGCTTTGGAAACACGTTTTCTGACGATTTCTCAAGTCGCGCCAAATACACAATGTTGCGCGTCGGGATTGCTAATTACGCGATATGCTAAGCAGCAGATCAATGGGCGGAAATTGGCGAACGTCCTTTTCACGACGGATAATGTATAATAATAATAATAATAAAATTGGGTTACACTCTCTGCAGCTTCTAAATGGTGTCTGCATTTTAGCATTGATATATAAAGAATATAACCGCAGCTTGATTTATGTCCACGTCGCGACCTCGTCGAATTATTCACAGGTTTTAGATCAACTTTTGATAAACGTTGCCTGAGAGAAATGTTAATCATGAAAATTTAATACATTAAATCGCGCCTGCCAATGTCAATATTTGGGTGTGTAATCTGCCAACTAAATTAATGTAAAACGTAGGAATGAAAACAAAATAGAAAAAAAAACATTTTGACTATTTATCACTGACAGCTAATCGTTGATAAATAACTATTTTCGTATCACAATTTATTATATTAAATCTATTAGTACCGTTTATGCGAAATTTTATACCACCGTGTTCACATAATTTGGAATATTTATCATTTTAACAAAATTCAGATAACATTATTTGACAAATTTACGAGAAAGCTTGTAAGTAGTTGGAGAAATTCATCAAAAGAAAGAAAAAAGGAAGGTATACAATGATTTGGCTTTAAATTCAGTTAATGTAAATGATTAAGAGATAATTTATGCATGTAAAGTGTAATTAAAAATGGAGTAAATAATGCAATTCTCACAGATTAAGTCTGGCAAAAGTTAAAAAGAGATAAAAAAGACCAACTATGTATCACAAATGGTTGTAATAAAGTTGCCCGTAAACTCGACTTACGATTCCAATTAATAACATTAACCATTAAACCGGATCTAAAAATAGCCTGCGTCTATCTAACCGTAACTGCGGCATAAATAAAATCGTTTTCAGCGCAGAATCATGTTACCTGACTTTGTTATAACAGTTAAATAATTCTGTAGCGAAATGGTCCGCGTTTTGTAATGCTATTTCCTGAATCGCGTAAATCCACTATCATTAAAGCCACTCGGTTCATTAAACCATTTTTTTAGCCAATTATTACATATTTTATATTATTTTAAGTGGGGTATTTAAAAAAGTTGAAAATAGGTGGAAGTGACGTGGAAAAAATGATAAATTGGCAATTGTAATGTGGAACAACGGCGACCGTGAAGGCGTGACGAAAAGACGCCGATAAAGGTGATAAGACAAAACTGTTGCGTGGGTTTCTCGCGAGTATGTTAAATGGATAAAATGGAGGACGAGGGTGGGTGTGGCGCGGCCTCTGAGTCATCGCCTGGCTTCAAGTCCAGACTGCGGATCGCCGTCACATTTTATCTCGCTTCATCCCGGCTTTTATCTTTCTCGCACGCGCGACAAGTTGTCCGTGGAGAAAAAAAGTCTCGGATGTTTTCCTTTTTTTGTTGTAGTTGTATTTACTGAGAGTTCATTTATGAAAAGAACAGTTTCTCTGAACTTTTTTTCTTTAATAGAAAGTAGAAAAATACTTGTGCCAAATTTAGACGTTTTCTATTAAGCAAAATTATTTAAAGGTAAAAAATTGACTTTTTATTGAACAGATTTGTTGTATTTTTTGTTACAGTGATTTCGACAGTCTGAACAAGGACGACATATACGGAAACAACGAACTGGCGTTCAGGGTAGCTGAACAACATTTGAAAATTCCGGCATTGCTGGAAGCCGAAGACATGGTGGCATGCAGAGTGCCAGACCGTCTGTCAATCCTGACCTATTTGTCGCAATACTACCAAGTATTTGGTAAGACATCAAAAGAAAGGAAAGCTAGCTATAAAAATTAACAAAATTCCTTTCGTTCTTGTTGCAGACTAACAAGTATTATTATAAGTTAATTAGTCTCATAATTAATGCTGTGTGATATTTGTAACTCACTTTATTTCTCTCAAAAATAGTTTGAAATCGTTGTGAACATTTTGATTAACAACAAACTTTAATAAAGACTAGAATCAATTTTTATATAATACCAAAAAATAGTTAATAAAACTATATCGCTGATTTAAAAATGTCTTAGATAACTGTTTATAATTAAAATAGAAAGATTCATTTGTTAAAAATAAAATAAGGTCGTAACAAGTAACTGATAAATATAATGCGATTTGCGATTTTTGTATTTTATTTATAAGTTTTAAATATAATGAACTTGTTGCGATTTTTTGTTCACTGTACATATAACATTTGTAGATTGTAAAAAAATTGTGGAATAATTGTCATTTGTCACTTGTTAACTGAGAAAAGTTCCTGTAATTGTAAAACCCATTTTTTTTATCATTTATAACTTTTCTCTACACGTTGTTATAATTTTGCAATTTGCACGTTAACATCCTTTGTAATAGACTTCCTTGTGTGAAACGTGATTGTAAATACAGTATGTATGTGCCAAGCTGCAAAACGCTTAATAAATAATATCAATTAAAAAAATCAATACTTTTCATTATTTTCATCACTTTATTATTCTGCACATTATAGTAATGCTATTTGTAATTAAATATTAGTAGCATAATTAGTAATTGGATGCAATTAATATTTTAACTTTTCTCAAACATTTTGCTTATTAATTAACCTGAATTAATACTATGGATGAATGAAGCTGTATATATATGCAAACCTAATTATGCCATCGTAGAATATTTGTTTAAAATGTTTCAGCTAGAAATGTGTTTGGGATATCAAAATAAAAAAAAATAAATAAAAAACGGGTAAATCGTAAAACGGAGAAATCTAAAATCTGATTCTCATTAATATAAACTAACACTACATTTTTTAAGAGTTCAGAAACCAAGATTTCCCTGTCTATAATTCAGGTCAATAAATTTCAGATAGGAATTTACATATTGATATTTTGGTTGGTAATCCGAATGTGAAATTCGGCATCTTGTATTTGTCGAAAAGCGCTTTAAAGCAGCCCTGCAACATTAATTGACTATTATATAACGACCTGATAATGAATTTACAAATTTTCCGAGTCTCGATCAAATAGCCAATTAGGAGGGAATCGGCTTCGCTAACTAAAACTCCAGAATCGAGTTAACGCTATAACGTCGTGTTTAGCACTAATAAAAAACACTTTTCTTTAATTGGGTTTACCAAAAAATCATTATTTCACTGCTGCAAAATTAAAAATATTAAAATTTCCATCCATAAATACGTCAGTTAATTTGAAAATATTATATATATAATGAAATCAAACTACTTTTCTTTGTAAAAGCCTTTTCTTCATCTATACACATTTTCTTGCAATTGTAGTTCCTTAATTAGTTATAAAATGAATGTGGAAACCCGCAAATGATTGATTTTTATACTAAAACGGGCTGCGAAAATAATTGTATAAGTAGAACAAACAAAAAGTTTGTGGAAACAAAAAATTTGCATACAATTTCAACGCGATAATCAAAGGGGGATAATTGGCTGATTTCGTGTATATACACTTCTCTTAAGGAGCCGAAAAGTTGTCTCGATTTTTCAGCCGATAATTGAGTGGCCGGAAATTAGCCGATTTAAGTTTGCGACATTGATGAAAATCGACATAAACGCGGCGGCAAGCTCTATTGAACAGCGTGTCAATAAGGCGTCCAATTATGTAGCTTTTATAATGCTCCTTACAACAAGTCGCTGTGACTACCGCAATTATATTTAAGACTTTCACTTTTACAGTGCAATCAGTTGTAATATCTGCCTGTTCATAAATTATTATAATGCACGATCAATCACGGGCTCACTCGATATTTCTTTTTTGTAACTTTTTTATCGACAAATTGAGATTCAGCTGTAAAAAAATTCACATACGGTAGAAGCGGGTGAAACGGGACACTTACGTTTTCGTTGCTACTATTGGTGCTAAAATGAAAATTGCTCGCAAATTGATTCGTTTATTACGAATTTTCTTTAATATAAGGTTTATTCTTTTAATTCGCTTTTAAATCAGCACAAATAATATATAATATAGCTTAAAATATCAGTTTGATTGAAAGTGGAAAAAATTGAAATTTTTTGATCGAGCTATAAAACTTCGATTTTTTTCTATAAAAAAGATTGTAGAAAAAGTTTTAATCTATTTTTTCAAAGAAGTATATACTGATGATGAATTATTGTTAAAACCCTAAAAAAAGTAATTGTTCTAAATATATCACTAAAAATTAAAATTTTGTAAAACGGGCGGGTGAAGCGGGACAGTCAAAATTTGAAAAATATCATGTTGATTACTGAGAAAAACAAAGTAAGCGATTAAATATAAACTTTTCATTTATAATATTTGATTGTGAGAATGTTTTGTATACATGAAATTATTAAATTTTATTTATTAATTTAAAATTAAATTTAGTAAAATGATATCCCGATTAGTGATTTATACAAAACTTTCCTACAACTGAATATTATAAAATAATTTATATATTTCACGTTTTATCAAGCTTTATTCAGTAGAGTTTCACACTGTGAGATTACATGAAAGAAAAAAGCTAATCATGCCAGATAAATATAAAAAACAAATTGGGCAAAATGCGTTATTTAAATATACACAGGAAAATATGGACATGGCTATTCGCGATTTCAAAAACAAAACTTGAATTGAATAGAAGAGACGACGAAAAATATTATTTTCATGATAGTAATTTAATCTAACATTTGTTTAATGTTTACTTTACTATAATGTTTGTTTCATAAATAATTATCATGTTTTTACTACATATCTATTGTGAATAAAAACCTGAAAATAATGCATTATTTTTAAAAACATACTCATTTATTTCCAAATATATCACCATGTCCCACTTCACCCGGAACCAGCAGGTGAAGCGGGACGATAGTTATTGTTAAATAAAAAAATTAACAACAATTGTAATTACTTCAAATTAATCATGAGATATGAGAATAGTTATATATACAATATCATAAGTTCTCAACAATTTTTTCACATTGGTTTGAACAAAAGCCGTAAAATTTGTCCCGCTTCACCCGCTTCTACAGTACTTTGTAAGTAAGAAAAAGTCAATTTGGTACACTGTATAAAAAAGAAAAATCAAAACTTGATCTTTAAGTTAAAGTAAACAATTTTCAAAAAATGATTTTGAATTTTTTTATCATTATTAAGGTGTTTAGGCTATTTCTTATTGATTGTTAAAGTTTTCGTTATTGGTTTCGAATTAATAATGAAAGTCTACCGACCACGTTTCACTGGGATAATTAATATCCCGCTAGTGTGCGCGCTTTTGCTCTGATAAAAACTAGGAATCGTCAGTTTTAGTAGTGAACATTAATGATTATCTAGTTTTGTGTTCGTTTAATTGATGTTCTATTCATTAGGATTAATTGCTATTCTTGTATAATTCAATAGTAATGGATTAGAATGTTAATAGTATATTGTATTTGCATACATATTCAAGCTAAACGCGCGTGGAAACTTAAAAGTATTTAATTTCTTTTTGCATTGTTGTGTCGTGTAACTATGCTTAATGGCCAATATAATTGAATTCGCGTTGTTAACTTAGTTCGATAATTCTTTTTCCAATTTTTTTCTCTTTTTTTTTTACTTTCAAGCTATTTAAATTGGAAATCAATGTAGAAAATGAAAAGCTATATTTTAATAAGCTTTAAAACTATTGCTCTTTCAAATTAGTAAAAAATTAATTCACAAAGTGAAATGCATTGGTATTTAACATTAATTTCAATTATTATTTAATAAAAATTTTAAATTATTACAAAAAATTTTGTTACAAAATAAATACATTATATTTGCAAATTCCAACTTATTTTAAAGATCAGAACAAAAATAAAAGAATACATTTAATTAAACTTTAAAAATATCGCTAAATTAAATTAGCGAAAAATTAATTCATAGAAAATGAAATGCATTAATGATTAAAACTAAAAAGTTTAATTTAATTTTAAAAAAAAGTAATAAAGAAAATTTCATTACAATATGATAACATAAAATTTGCAAATAAATTGTTGTCATCTTTCATTTTCATTTATTAGCTATATTTCAAAGCAACAATTTTTTTTCTCAAATGGCATGCAAAATTCTATGTACAATTATTAATTGCACTCAGAGACGTTCGCTTAAAATCGATTTTTCCAAATCAGCGTCATAATTATGAACGCATGTTTGAGGATTTATCGCACGACGATCATCGCGAATGGTTCAACAAATCATTTGTTAACGGTATATACAACAGAACAATCTTACGCAAATCGCCACTCGTCCTATTAAATACATCAATTTAGTGGATTTTGCACGAACAGCGCATGTCCACGCGAGCGAATCTCCCGTCACTTTCACCAATTATAATCTTTCGCGTATATGAGCGCAGTGTTTCATGCGATTTCCGCCCTTTTTCTTCTGCCAAGGAGAATGAAAGTGATCGTGGAAATTACGGTCTTTTTTTTCTATCTGAGGTAATCATTCTTGCTGTTATGATCATTGGATTCCAGATTGCTGTGAAAAGGAATCACTTTTTATTTCTCACACAGTTAACAGTATTTTATTACTATTATAAAACGTCGTTGATCTTTTTCTTTGACTTTTTATAGTTTCAATTTTTTTATCATAATTTATATTATAATAATGAATATCAATTTGTAATATTAATTTTAAGGCCAGTTAAAAACAAAGAAGAAAATATATGAAAATAAAATTCTAAATGAAATTAAAAAGTCAATTAAAGTAAGTTCAATTGATAACAAGAATTAATTAGTATGAAAGTTTATTATATTAATAATCAATAAATTGAAATCCAAAAGAAAGAAATGAATAAATGTAAGGAAAAAGTTTGAAGAATAATTTTCAATAAATGAGAATAATTGAACTGCGTTTTGAATATTAAAAATAAGAAGGAATTGATAAATAATTATAAATAACAAGTTTGGTATAATAAATTTATAGATAATATAGAAATAAGCAATGAATACTAATGGCACATAATAAATGTTGAATAGTAGTAAATAATCGCGATAAACAAATTCGATTAAGACATAAAAGCGATAAAATCCGCACTGCATTTGATGAATAATCAACACAGCCCATCAACAATTTACAATTAATTTATCGGGAAATGATCAATGGGAAATAATAGAAAATGAAAAACGACCTACAAATAACGGCAGTTACTTATATCAATGATCATGTTTATGACATAAAGTTTGCTTTTCAGTCCCCATTTCACACCAATTGTTTGTGATCGACAATCATTACATGATACCTTCTCATGAATTATTTATGCCTGCCGATAAATTCTCACCGTTCTTTATTTTTCACTCCCAGAGTGATTATTTTCTTATGTTGATTTATCTTTATTGATTATTACGAAACTGATCACACTATGTGTAAAGAAAGAAAGAAAAAAAAAACGAGTATATAGAGAAAAAAAATTAAAGCAACACTTTCGACTTGCGTAGATTTCTCACTCTGCTAACTTTTCTGCCAACGCAATCGTTCTTTTTATTACGATCATTGGCCTGCGTTGAAGTTTCGCGCGATCTAATCTACATCGTGGAAACGGCGTACATCATTTTACGTGCAATTGGATACCGAAAGAAAGAAAAAAATCACGCTCGTTAATTTGAATACCGCGATCGTTGTCGTGAGAGAAATTTATAATTAAGTAGAAATGTGTACATTTAATAGAACAGCAAATGTGTCGATTTTTGCTATAAAGTATAGACCGAGAAAATTACACAGACAGTTGAATTTTATTTTTTTTTTCATTTCTTCTCTTAAGAATTTTTGTTTGAAAAATTATCAGTAACACTTATTGCGTCAATCCGAGTTTGACATTTATCAATAAGTTATAATTAATAAAATTATAAAAATTAATAGATTTCACTTGTTGAAAAAAAGTTAACCAATCGAGAAAGTTATCCCGCATGAAACAATTATGAAATGTAAATTGGGAATGTGATTTCAATTTAGATTTCAAAGCAGATAGAGAAAATCAAATATTTTTTAAGCAGGTCCATTATTTTCTTTTGAGAAGAACAAAAAATTTACATAAAAAAAGACAGAGAACACACGTATTTCAAAAGGTCACGCTGCGGTTTAGAAACACTTTTTTATACTTTTCAACCAACTCAATGAAGAAAACAAAATAGATACCTGTATCTATTAGCATAGTTATTATCATATTAAAACATTTTCCTCATTATATAATTACATTAATCTAATACGCTGCAGCAGAAATTACAACGTTGTTCAATTTTATCGTAGCATTTTCGTCGAATAAAGGCTGCCATTATGCACTGTCAATCTCATCATCTGGTTCACATTGCCACTTATCCTCGTGCTCGTGCTCCCATTACATAATCAAAATGTATAAAAAAATTTCAATATCCAAAGTTATAATCAATTTTCATACAGAAAAGAGAGAGAAAAACACTTTTTATACTATAAAAAAACAATGAAAACTTTCTCAACAAAAGTATTTTTATGTACACTGCAAAATGTTATTTCCCAAAAGCATTAAGTATGATAATAAAATGTCCTTTTTCTTAGAAGTGTATACTTATTCCTAAAATGTCAAAATTGCCTTCCTCTTTCGTTTTTAAAACAACATTATTCCAATAACCCCGTTTCATCGTCATAAAAACCGAAAACTTGCACATTCGTCTCCTCGCTGAGTCACATAAATTCATACGCGCTTTTATCATCCGTACGAGCTATCGTTCGTAATTCCATCAACGTCCGGACGTCAAAAAAAATATATACATATATACACACACGAGTCAGGAGAAAGAGCAGGACAAACGCGTGACAATGTTGGAGCAAGTTTTTCTTAAGTTTGAAGTGAAACTTTCTAGTTTTCATTTGCTCCATCTCTCATATCTAGCCTGAAAACGTATCAAATTCGTTTGTAGTGTTATTATACTCTTGTATACCGTTAATCCGCGAGCGTAATTATACCGGCCCGATGTTATTATTGCGTTCCTTCACGAAAAAAGGTCAGCGGGACGTGCGGGAAAGCGAACGCGGGCATCCTAGAAGAAAGTTTTGTGTCGAAAAAGGCGTGACACTTGACCGCTATTTGTAACGACCCATATACAAATTATCATATATGAGTCATACGCCGCTGTAAATGTAAGTAACAATGTTAAGGGGCCATTTTTTATGGCAACAAGAAATTCATTTATAAAATATTTTTTTCCACTGACCACAAGATTTTGGAAAAACAACTCTTTTACAAATGAAAAAGAATCTTACTTTAATCATATTTCATTTATTTTTGGGGACATTATTTGATTGACAAAATTTTCAATTACATTAAAAGCTTAAAATATTCCATTTCTGTAAAGTGACATTACGATAATGTATGGCACATGTAGAATATTTTTGTACTTGAAAAAAATTCAAAATATAAAGTAATTTAACATTAATGAAAAAGTTTAATTTTAAACAAATTGAATAGAAAAATTTTAATTTATTAGAAAAAAACTTTTTGGGTCATGACTACAAAATGTAGATCAAAATTTTTTTTATATAGTTTAAGTCGGTAATTTGCTCAACAATTAAGTAAGTATAATGTCAGAGTATAATAGCATGTAA
Source organism: Idris sp. 1 HC-2018 (assembly GCA_022817325.1). Lineage (NCBI taxonomy): Eukaryota > Metazoa > Arthropoda > Insecta > Hymenoptera > Scelionidae > Idris > Idris sp. 1 HC-2018. The sequence continues at coordinate 2,225 of JABFPM010004267.1, read as the reverse complement.
ACCTAGACATGAAAAATATGAGAGCGTAAAAGTTATATTCTAAAATTACAAAAAACCTGGTGTCAATTTAAGTGCAGTTCCTTGACACTAATTTTCCGTGTCAATTAACTAACAGTAAAACACTAAACGCGCAGCGTCGAACGTAAAATGACAAACAACTTTTCGCGTATTAAAAGCGGCTAAGTGCACGTAAGTGTGTTGAAATTGCAAAATTGCATTAAAATTATGCTCATACAATTTTCAGCTACGCGAATTTCATTAATTTCTTTCTGCACTATTTATTGTATCATTGCAAATGTGCAACGAATATGGCTTATCATTTGAAATTGTTCAACAATTATTGCAAAGATCGTCAAATTCAAAATTTTATTCCCGCAATTGCTCAGCAAAAGTTTTTTTTTAAAATAATAATAACAACACAAAAGATAAAGTTAAGATTGTTTAAAAAAATGTGAACGGCATTTCCTTAAAACTCAGCCGGAATTGTGCAATTAAATATTCGTCAGAACTCACACAAAATTGCATGTAATTTCAAATTATTAATTTTAAAATATCCGCAATTGTCTGCGCGTTGAACAAAAATGAATTTGCAAATTCTGTTACAATTATCTGAAACAATGTGTTTCCGGATTTTTAAGGAGACAAAAAAGTTTGTGAAATAAAAAAATTGAATGTTTTCCTCAGAATTGCGAGCTGAATTTAATTATGTAAACTTTGTTTTTGAGAAAAAATAAATGCAACTTTTTAATTTGAAAAATTTTATCGTACTTTAATTTTAAGAAAATTTTTCATCAAAAAGTTGTACAGCGAAATTGATACACAAGTTGCGCCATGTGTCTTCTTTTCACGTCGCCCGCACAAATGGCAGAGTCGTGACTCAAAATGCAACTGGCATCGCGATGCACGGCGACGCGTGACTCGAACCCGGGATTGCTTTTAATGACGATAATTCTTTGATTCCAGTAATAACATTACAAATGCCAATTTGTATTCATTTACGAGTTCATCGCTCAAACAAACATGTTTGTTCATAAAATTTTTGTAATTTCTTATTTAGTATTCGAACTGAAAATTCCAACAATACAAAAGTCGAAAAATAAACTTTCATTTTTACAAATTCAATTCATCTTTTTTCAAAATTTATTTTTTTTCTTAAAATGTAATTTAAAAAAAATTACTTATAAATTTTTGACGTGTTTCTCTGCTAAGAAAAATAAAAAGTAAAATTTGAAAAACGAGACATTAATTTGGCTTGTTCGTGGCAGGTCCGTGGGATGTGTCGAGACAATTACGTACTTAACGCACGCACTGTTAATGCGAACAAAGGCACGTGAAAGTAAGCCTCCGCTCAGTGTCGTGTCGAATTTCTTAACAACCCGACGCTTCACAGAAATCATTTTATCATCTAAACATGTATGAAATTTAATGAAGATACTGAATTCATGCAATTCATTAGCTCGCCAATATATTTGCATTCGAACGTAATTGCAAAACAATCTCGATTTAACAATGACGAGCGATTAATTGAATTTCTATGTACAGACATATTTGTGGAATTAATTTTACACTTTACAAGTGGCCTCTGTCTTTTTTTGCTTTGATTCAACGAAACTAAATGTTGAATAACAATTTTTCTTAAATAAAAATTAACTATTGAATAATACTTTTTCTTAAATAAACATTAATCTGAACCAAGTTTATTTTGTCATAAGAAAAATGAATTTTATATTTGAGATAGAAAGAGAGAGAGAGAAAAAAATAGAGAATTCTTTTGCTGTGCATGAAATATCAGGAGGACGTGTTTGAAAAATGAATGCATGCACATTGTGCGAAATGGCAAAGGGCATTATGCGCGTTATGCACTGCTGGTTGGCCTTTTTCTCAATGCAAGTTTGAGTACTGAACTAAAACCCCCCTTTCATTGTTTTAGGTTCATCTCCACCAGGCCGTCTCGCGATGAATAGAACAACTGAAAGTGCGAGTGAGAGAATCGCACCCGTGACGGAATCTCCACAGCCCAAGGTAATTTATAATTCACTCTTGTTTGGATTACTGTTTTTGAAGCTTTCCTCGAAACTCACTTTCTGTGACATGTTAAGCAGTTACATACACCGATAAATATCAAATTAAAATAACAAAAAAAAATTCTGTACAAAAACTAGTTCGTGTTCCAAATTTCACTTTTTTCATATTGTTTTTCGAGTCGTCCAAAACCTTTATTTCGA
>JABFPM010004266.1:0-12939 GCA_022817325.1 Idris sp. 1 HC-2018 | reverse complement strand
TTAGAAAACGAAAGTTATGACATATTTTTTACATCTGAATAATTAATATGTTTGTTGTTGTTTGTTGTTGTCATGTAATGGCTATAGAGGACATAGTTTAAACCCTCTGCACGCCACTAGGTAATTTGATATATTTTTAATTTATTTTAATTAGACTTCATTTTTATCGATTAAGTTATATGATTTTAATTATTTTTATTATATTACAAATAATGACATTATAATGTCCCTCCAAAACGTATTTATAGAGATTTCATACATATAAAGATTATATTTTAGTATAAAAAACAAAAAAAAATTAAATTAAAGTTTGTAAACGGAAAAAATCGGGAAAAATTTAAAATTGGTATTTTGACATTTAAAGTATGTCACAAAGAAAAACTTTCATGTTCACGATTTTGTCTTGCGTTTTTAGGGTGTAAAAAAGAAGGAAATTCATGCAGCAATAGCGTGCCCCCCCAAAAAAAATAATTTTTTGTTGGCCGCCTAATTGGCGTTTATTTGTAGAATTGCTCATATAGTCAGCCTTTAAATTTTCATAAGGCCTAATATTTGTGTATGTTTGATAAGCCAAGGAACAAGGAAAAATTAGTTTTGAAGGTGTCCCCTGAGCTCCAAAATTTCGTATATGAAATTGCTTTTGATGGCATTCTTAAGGGTGTCATCCTTAAAGTTGTTGAGGGAACCACTGTTTTTTTTTTATCTATTTTAGAGCGCAAAAAACCAAAATAAAATGACCCCAAAGATGCCCCCTCAACCAGAAAATTATCGATTTTTTTACGGCTAAAGGAACATTATCTCAAGAATTGTTCATCTAGTATTTATTGTGTTACACATTGTTGTAATAGATAAATAGAAATTTTGCTAACAATACTCTGTTACCTCTAAAAGTTATTCAAGCAGTTTGATTTGTCCTAAGCAAATATATATAAATTAAAGTCAAAACTTAAATATGAATATGTGTGAAATTAATTTTGTTCATGAAAGATCTCAAATATTTATAATTGCATTTACACTAGAACCGCCAAAACGTCATTTTTTGTCGCTCAACTGTTTTTACAATTTTGTAAATGAAAAAATTATGTATAATAACATATTAAGAGACACGATATAGTGTCTCATTGTTGTATTTATCAACAAATAATATTTGTTGGATTTTATTCTTCAAGTATTAATTAACTTATTTTAAAATTTTGTTAACGTAAAATGAACTTGACATCTATTCGAATTGATTGAATCGATATTAAACTTTGATAAAATGTTTGAAAAAACTACATAATATTAAATGCATAATATCTTATATATATTTTTAAATACTGATATATAAATTAATATTATTTTGATAAAATATTTATCATTGGGGGCAAAAATGACGCTTTGGCGGTTTTAGGTAAACGTTGTAATAAAATCAATACAACTGTAAATAAATGTCAAAATTTGTGTGAATAAGAAAATTTTAAAACTCGAAAAGCGACAAAAATGACGCTTCGGCGGTTTTAGTGTTAAAAATCAACATGATTTGTAAATCTTTAATTTGCAGAGAAATGTGAAAATTTTGTTTGCCAAAATTTCAGAACAAACTTTGAAAGTTAAATAAAAGCGCTTAAAAAATAAATAGTTATACATTATTTTTGGAACAAATGATCTTCACTGTCCGAAATAAATGTGATTCTCTTGTACACTTTGTACAATAAATTTAATGGTAAATGAAAATTCATGTACATGTACAAGAATTGCGTTATCCGTTTTTTGGACAGTGTTTAATATAAAATCGAATATATATCAAATTACAATTGCTTTTAAAAGCATTTTTTTTTCTTTTTAGTATATAAAAATAATAGCATATAAGGTAAAATAAAAATACTAATGAATCTACGAAGTATAGTTACGTTTAAAATTGACATCAACTTTCAATTGCACAAATCATGTTTTATTTTTACTGTTCAATGTATTATTTTAAATTAAAGAAATATTCGTAACAGGATTTTATTAATTCTTATAAATATTAATGTTTATTTTATTACTAAAAGTATATAATAATTAATTAAATGTTGGATATTAATTAAAAATTAATTATAAGAAAATTAAGTTTTTAAATAACTGAATAATTTGTTATATCAGTTTCATTTGTGTATTCAAATAAATAACACTTATTACAACAGTTCAACCGCAAATAATTTTATACAATAAAAATAAAATTATTTTCATTGAATTATTTCAGATTAAATTTGTACTTTATTAATTAGATAATTTATTTCATCGTTTAATAAAAACTAATATTAAACATTGCTATGTTTATTTTGGAATAAATACTATATGTTAAAATAATTAATTTACGTTGAGTTTAAGCAGAATTTTATTGGTATAGTTGAAGTTTAATTTGGAAATATAAATTTTTATTAAATAGCTCTTGTTTCACTAAAAAATTGTAATAAAGCAAAACAAACAAAATTTATTTTGAATGCATAATAACAAGCATAATAAGTAAGAGAGGAATATTTTTATTAGCACAAGTTATATTTAACCCTTATATACTGTCAAATTATGTGTAATTAATTGAATGAAAAACTTGCAAAATATTTATTTTTATAATTTACATTGTTAATTGATATAACTTTTTATTGTGAATCAAACATACACAAATATCGATGATATTTTATAATTTTTTATTTCAGTTTTAATTATTATTAGACTAAAAAGTTACTATTTTAAATACAAATTTTAATTAATCCTAACTTATTTTACTATAAAAAATATGTAAAAAAACCGTTAAAAACATTAATTAAAATTCATTTTCTATGTACAAAATTGAATTTGCGAAAGTTTGTAATAATTTATTTATACTTTGTTACATTAGTTTATGACGTTGATTTATTTTTAAAAATAAAACAAATTTAATCAATTTACTTCGTTTATGTATTTTCTTGGAAAAAAGAAAAAAAATCGAACAGTTTTTAAATTACTTCATTGAATATTAAACATAAATTTAAATAACAAAAAATTTCTTTCATTCATGAAACTCATAATTCAAATCCGTAAGAAGAAATTGTTTTTGAACGATTTACTATAAATTTACAATTTTTCTACTCAATATAGTTTTCTCTCAAAATAACAAAAAAATTGCAACAATAAATTTATAAAATTAAACATAATTTTCCAACAACTGTCGAATAGGAGACGACTTTGCACCATTTTTCTTGATTTATTTATTTGCAAAGTTTGTTTCATAATTAAAAGATATCTATTTCGGCGTGGATTATTCAAAGAAGAGTCTTTAATTTGTGATCATGTAAAAGCTCATTATTTTATATGAATTATAATTTATATTATTAAATAAAAGTGAAGCAAAGTTTCACTGACGTAATACAAATTTACACCACCCTGTAAAATAAATGTAGTACTTTCATTATTATGCTAAAATATAATAAAATGTAATAAAGAAATATAACAAAATGATTTGAATTTATTCATATTACGATCATATGTAATATGTATTAATACATTTGCAAGAAGTCTGAAACATTTTTGTAAAAGATTCTTTCTAAAACATCTTTTACTCAAAAGAAAATGAAAAATTACCTCAAAATACATTATTTAGTAATTTTATTAAATTAAGAAAGTTTTATTAAACATTTTGAAAGTAGAATTGATATAATTTTAATATATGATTGACAAAATGAGTAGCATGAATAAAAATAAACTCAAAGTTGGCCAAAATTATGTAAAAATGTATGATTGTTTGTTTTTTTTAACAAAGTCAAAGAAATTATTTTTTATTGAATCAACTAATATGATTTCATAGTAACACTATACAAAAGCATAATTAAAAAACTTTGAGTTAAAATAAAAGTCTTAAATGTAGCCTGGGGACAGCAAAGTTTTTTCTGCATTTTAAATTTGCTCCTCTTGAAATAATTTGTTAAACGCTTTGTTTGTAATTTGTATGCATTTAAGTCATCGAAACTTAACTGTAGTAAAGATACATGTAGCAGTTATTGCTATTAAATCTATAATGAAAAGAAAACTTGTTTAAAAAATATAATAATATATGCTTATCAAACAATTTTAGGGACATTTTTCCTTTTTTGTTCTTCCCTCATTCTATTCTTCCTTTCTTCCATTTTAAAGGGGTAGAGGGGTAAAACAGGGAAGGAAACATGGAAGAGGGGAAAAATTGTCTAGGTTGGTAAAAATGTGAAAAAAAGGACGGGAGAAAACCCTTGCCTCATCAAACATGAGTTTAATTTTAAAAGTACTTTGAGTTTTAATAATTTTCTTAAATTACCTACAATAGTTAATTAAAAATTATGTAACAAACATAAGTTCATAAATTTAAATTTTCACTCACAAAAGAAGACAACAATTTCAATATTTTAATAAAACGTTATCAAAAATTAACATTCTTTGTGGGTTTAATTAGAAAATAATATACATTTACCACACGTCTTATAAAATTGTTCAATTAAATTCGCGATTCTTAAATTATTAAATTTTTCCTTTTTACAAATAATTAATTATCGTTGTTATTAAAATAACTTATTTACCTGGTAAGTTGTTTCATTACATTTTGCAACGAAAAATGTAAACCTTTCCTTGAAAAAAACTCCAAATTCTTTATGCTTATGTCATGTAACTTTTTCAATTATGTATAAATATTGTTTAAATATGATTAAAAACCACTTATAAAGTTAAAGAACTATTTTTATTCAATCGCTCATTTGATTCATGAATTTGTTCACAATCACCATTACACTGATTAATTTATTGTTATAAAAAATGTATAGATAAGTTTGCAGACAAAAATACTATGTTCATTAATTTATTGTCTTCAATCTGAGCCAAATTCCCCCTTTTGCATGAGGCAACACCATAAACTCATCCAATTTCATCGGAAGTTGTATCTTCTTCGACAGACCAATTTCATAATTCTTTAGCAAACTCGCCAAAGTCATTTTTATCATTATCATCGCAAACTTCCGACCCGGACACATTCTCGAGCCCTCTCCGAATGGCAGATAAACCGTTCTGCTTTTCTCCGCCACCATTTCCTTGCTAAATCTCTTAGGTCTAAAGATCTCCGGCTCTGGCCAAATATTGGGATCCATGTGCAGCCCTGCGATCGGAATGTAAACCCTTTTCCCAGGCTGAATCACGTATCTTAACCCATCTGAGCCCACCAGCTCAAACTCTTGGGTATACTTTTTTATGTGCGCATTCACCAGTGGCACCAGTCTCTGACTCTCACAGATCACTTGCTGCAGATACACCAAATCCCCAATGGTATTGTAATTCAGTTCTCCTTTTTTTGCTGCCTCCAAAACTTCTTTCCTGGCCTTCGACCGAATTTCCTGAAACATCGCCAGATGAAAAGTCACAAAATCCATGGCAATGGACGAGCTCTCGAAAACGTCCAGAAAAAATGTCAGTATGTTGGAAGCGATATCTCGGTCTCGCGTTTTTGGGTCTCCTTCTTTTTCCTCCTGTTCTATATTCTATAACCATATCTACAAAATGATAGAGATGTGAAGCGGTTTCTGGTTTTTCTCGTTGCTTTCTATTGCTAATGGCCCTTCGCACCAACTCTCGAAAGAACTTTTTAAACTTTTCTGGGATAAATGGCGTCCGAAGATAAGTCAACAGCCAGGGAAACTGGAGCACAACCAGGGCTTTGATTTTACTCAACAAATAGGTGTCGAAGAACATTTTTCCACAGGTCACAAAGTTCTCGTTTAACTTCGAGACGTCGAAGCAGTTGCCTTCTATGCCAAAACCCACATTGGCTCCACATTCCACTTCTTAAACTCTACCTTTACTTTTTGAACATTTGTCTTCAACATTAGTTTATTCATTGCTTCATTCATGATTAGAGTGTGACTTTTTAACTTGTTGCCAGTTAGGGAAGTTGTTAGTCTGGAACGTCCAGTCTTCCAGGCAGCGCCATTCGTAAAAATGGATTCTTCGCCAGAAGTGGCTCCTTGTTTTCTTCAAGTACCAGGTCGTTGTCGGAAAGGCTCGCGAAATTTGTTATAATTACACTTTTGATTAAGTCTGAATCACGTAATAAAAGACAGGGAACATGGTAATTGTAAAATCCAATCATGCTGTCCTTTGGATGATCTCTGTAGATTTTCGTAACGGCGCTGTTAAAATTTTGAAAACAAAGTTGATTAGAGGAGCGTTTCTGATTATGGGCCAAATGCTCTTGGCATGTGGGATGTTCTTGTCCTGCCAGTAGTGATGGGAACTTGACAAATCGAAGTAAAGAACTCCCGCGAGAGCAACGAAACCAAGCAGAAGGTAACATAATCTAAAGATTAGTATCAGAAGGTAATATAACATAAAATAATCCATCTTAACTGGAAAATCATGTGAGACTGGCGTACGACAGATAATCTTAGAGCATTATGCTTATCATTTCTATATCTGTTTCTATAACTGTTTGCAATCTAAAATTGAGTCGAAGATAAAGACTTATTTTCGTATTATGGTCTAATTTAATTGTGTTAAATAGATTATCATACTCAAAGTATAGTTAGCATTTTGAAATGGGTCAAATATTTTAAGCTATCTTTTTGGTGCAGAATACAAATGTTACTTTTCATCTTAAAAAAGCTAAAGCTTATTAAATGGTGATCCTACTCACCCAAAAAATGTATCATCTTTTATCTGAACATGATTTCATGACTTGAATTTTTGACCGAACTTAATTCTTTAGAAAAAACAAAAATTATCTCTTTCTCTTTCATTTTACTCGCCACTTTGTGATTTCCTCCTGCGACACGATCAATGCTCATTTAAAGTACAATCGCTTTAGCTATGCGATTTGTGCGCCCACTGCGTTAGAGGATTTCAGCTCAACTTTTTAAGCGTGCTCGTATTTTAGGCCTTTTTTTAAAGAGCACAGATTGGAGTTTCAACGCGCACTTTCAACCGCAAAGTAATAAATTTTACTTGCAAAAAGTAATTTAGAATAGGAAAACAAAATCGAAGTACTCAAAAATCAAAGATGCATAAAACGCGCTCTAGTAAATTTAATTTGTAGGATTAATTAAATTTATCGAAAATTTGTAAATTATTAATTATTCTGTAATTTTAATGAATAAAATAAACTTTTCTGACAAATGTAAGTGAATGTAATCTTGTTCTGACATTTTTACAGGCATTAGTTAAATTTTTGGCTGAAGCTCACAGAGGCGTGCATGGATTTGTACTGGATGAAAATGGTAATCCCATTGAAAAAGCATCATTAAAAATTAAATCCCGTGACATCAATTTCTTCACTACTAAGTACGGCGAATTTTGGAGGATTCTTCTGCCTGGAATCTATAAACTAGAGGTATAATATATTTTATAAAAATTATCTATTCAAAGATTTAACATTTTAAATTCAAAAAATGTTTATTTTAATTTATAAAATATAAAACATTTTAAAAGAAAAGACTTTTTTTTTTGTTAAAGTTTATATTAAGATCTTATACTAAATTATAATGAAATGTATACCAAAAGAAAACCAAAAAAATAAAACTATTTGCATTTTTCTTATTATTTTATGAAAAACGTATTTCCAAGGTATTGCAAGCTTGAGTAAAAAAAATGTTTCACAATTTTTTAATAATTCAACAGAGTGTGGGGTTGTTGAACTTATAAAAATAAATATAACTTTATACACCTTCATTTTTACTCTCACATAAATGTTTTCAATAAAAGAAAAATGACCCTAGCAAGATTTATGTGCGACCACGATGTTATTATGTTTTTAACCGCGATATTCACAATCCATCTTCTTTCATAATATTCAAAATGATATTCCACCTACAACACGTTGAAATAATCTCGAAACATATATTTTGTCTTTTTTATTTTGTTCTTGTATATATATATATATATATATATATATCTTATAATATCAATAATTTATTTACGATTTATAAACTTTTACAACTATATTAATGGAAAACAAAAAATTGTAGGCTAATTTCGAAAGTTTAATCATTATAAAATTAAAAATATTTCATAGATTTAAAAAATTACCTTAAAAGTAAAAAATGTTCTGTATCTTAATTCGAAACTTCAAAGCAAATGTCTTTTCATTTCACACAATTGAGCCCTGATTTGTTCATATCAGAGTTTGACATTAAATAGCAATCTGTGTGACAGTCAACGTGCCAAAAACAGTACGGGTGCATCCCGTATGCATTAAATCTGCGATTTCGCTCATTCCATTAATTTTCAGCTAAACAATTGAATCACTTCGGCATTAATTTGCCTTATCGCAAATTGCAAAGTTCATTATCGTGAATACAATTATCTGCGCGTGAAAAGAGCCGTTATTTGGGACATCACTTTTCTCTCTCTCTCTCTCTCTCTCTCTCGAATTTTGTGAATGGAACACTGACGGCATATCTGCCTCTTTCAGGTTTATGCGAACGGATATGCGCCCCGTGAGGTCGAGTTTATGGTAGTGGAGCAGCATCCCACGCTTCTCAATGTGACTCTATACGCCGTAAAGGTAGGTACCCTAAAATTGCTCACACAACAGTGTCACACCTTATCGCGCATGCAAACCGCCGTCCCGTCCCACTTTTCATCAGAGACGTATGACGTTGCTATCGAAAATTCACTGTCGTAATGCCAAACGGATTGACGTATTATCCATCACAGCTAGCTTGAAACGACTTTGAATAAAAAATCTTTGCTCATTGAATTTATTTACAGAAATTGTTTTCAAAATGTCCAACAAACATTTGACACCAATAAAAACCAACATCTATGGAAGGATTTTTGATTGAAATCATTTTGAATCGATTTTTTATCTTTTTTACTGTTGATTTACTAGAAATAAAAGAAAAATATTAATTAATTTACTTTTTTTCAAACTTTCACAATTATTTAATATATTTAATATCATTTTATTGTCTAAAAAAGAAACAGCAAATTTTGTTATCTTCAACATTCCAAATTCTACGATGTCAATGATCACTTTTGTATAGTTATGATAAACAATTGCCGAAACTAGTTTGTATCTGTCAAAATGCCTAAAGCAAGAACTCACAACGAAAATCGCTATTACGTGTGCTTATTATGCTTGAATAAAACGAAAGAAATGTTTCCTGTCAATGGTAAATTTAAGGTGTATATAGAACAATTTTATGAATACGATGCAAGTGATGATAGATTGCCTTGTGTGTTATGTAGTACTTATAAAAGAAATTGCTATCGTCAAACAGATAAAACTAAAAATTTGAACCTTCCAAATTGTGCAAAACTTAAGGAGTTAAAGTGATACGAAACTACGTCTAATGAAAGTTCTTATTGTAACTGTCAGATTTGTCAATTAACTCGGGCACTAAATGGATAGCAAATATCACCAATTCTAAGACTTTACTTGAGCAGCAACAAACCCTTAAATTTGTACCGAATTTGAGTATTTTGGATAATTATAAAAATCATGATTTCTTATACTCTATAAAGTAGCATGTTTTGACATCTTAATTTAATTTCTTTTTCAAAGATGAAACCAATCGACCTTCTGTTGAAACTCGATGTAGCTACTGTTTTTAATTGGACTTCTCACAACTTCTCATAAATGCAATCTTACTACACGACTACAAAATCTGATTGATACTGTTATACGAGCTGGGCCAAAAGCTGTTGATCAAGTTGCTGCTTCTTTATTGACAACGAAGCTGAATGATATTGATGATAAAAAAAACCTTTATCCTTAATCCAGCCAAAGGGTGGTAAATGTCTTCAGGTCACTGTTGGTGCGACATCACACTTGAAGCGATCTAAACAGTACCTTTTATCAGCTGAAGATTTGTTAAAGATTCACAAAAATGTCCATCTGAGTCAGAAAAAAACAACCGAAACGCTGCAACATGACGTGTGGCCACAAAAAACAGAAATGTCGTAGAACCTCTTCTGAAGAAGAAATTAACTGATTTAACTTATTCTGCAGATGAATTTGTTGATGTTAAGCAATTCACTCGACCGAATGTCAAAGCTGACAAAACTTCTGCAGTTACCGAAACAGTTGCTTATTGCATGAATTTGAAAAATGTCATTAATTATGTCAAGGAAAAAAGACATGTGTTTGATGTACATTTAAAATTTAGGATAGATGGAGGTGGCGGTTATTTAAAAATGTGTCTATCGATTCAATCAATTAATACTAATAACGAGAGTCATCAGAAGAGACAAACCTACAATGATGGTGTCTGTGCCAAAAAATGTCGAGATTCGGGTGTCAATAAACTACTGGTATTGGCATTAGCGCAATGGTCTCAAGAAAATTATGATAATGTGTCACAATTATGATCAGCTGTTGGAATTAATAATTTTGAAGAAACTGTCGCCACGGACTTGAAGCTTACTAACATCTAACAGTTGGGATAATGTCCCATAGCAGCCTTTATCCATGCACATGATGTTATGCAAAATTTTTTTGAAGACTGAATTGAATTTGTGTTCTCCTTATAGAACAATCGGTAACATATTACAAAATTATCTGGAATGGCAAGAAGCAGAAGGAAAAAAAGCTGATGCAAAAAATATACAAACTGTATTCAACCTCCCATGTTCTCTACTCATGAGGACAAAACGTTTTCAGAATGTCTTTCAGAAATTATTCCACCACCTAAACTACATCTAATGCTAGATGTAGTCAACACTTTGTATAATCATTTATCAACTGATTTTGAAGAAGATGCTCTTCAATGGGTCTAATCAGGTTATGTAACACGTCAGATTAACAACGGTAATTCGTCATTCAATGACGGAATGCATGTAAGTTGTTGTTAGACAAATTGGGCTTGCTGCGTTCTAGATGCCGTAATGTGGGTTGTTTGAAGTACGTTCAAGCTTGTGAAGATTTTAGAGCTGTTGTTCACGCATGTTTTGGAACAAATCTTGAACAAGATTTTAAGACTAAGATTGCAGTTTTTCAATCAAGTTATTTAGAATTGAGTATATCATGTACTCCTAAAGTTCACGCTGTACTATTTCACGTGCCTGATTTTTGCGAAGAATTGATAACTGGACTAGCGTTTTACAGTGGGCAAGCGATGCAGTCTGTCCATTCGGATTTTCAAACTGTGTGAAAAAAATATAAGGTCTCCCGATGTCATGAAGATTATTCAAAAAGACGTGCCTTGTGCGAATACAACAATCTTCATGCAATTTGAATATGCACCGATTGTTCATTTTAGCTTCACTCAGTACTTACAATTATAGTCAATGTATCATTCAAACTTTATTAAATCTATTAAACTTTACGTATTAATATATAAATTTATTTTGATAAAATAACTTAACATAAAAGACAAATAAAAACTACATTTATGAAGAAATAAATTTTTGTATGTTTTTTTAAAGTTTTTTTTTCTTTTTACTAAACTTTAATAATATTTTTATAATTGATAGGCATAAAATGTCTATTTAACATTATTGAAAACTTGAAAACAAATTATTAAGAATTTTCATTAATTTATAGAAAATTATAGCAAAAAAATGGTAAACAAACTTTAAAATTGATTCGTTCCAAAATCCTTCCATAGATAATGGTTTTTATTGTTTTAAAACGTTTGTTGGACATTTCAAAAACAATTTTTATTTGTGAATTCAATGTACAGAGAATGTTGACTTAAAGTCGTTTCAAGCTAGCTGTACCATACGTTATATGCGGGTCGATGAAAATGCACCACTTAAGAGCTTATTTAATATCAGATGTTGGCATGAGTATATAATGTTTCCCGAAATTTCTAAAACCTTTTGTGCTTTTTTGTCTTATTGCAAACAAACAGTTTCAATTAATTAAAACGGGATGTTAGTTGAAATTGAATTTTCAATCTTCACCAATTTGAGAATTTAAAAGTTAAAATTAATGTAATGAGAATATATTTAACAAAATCTTTACTATTTATTTGTTAAATTAATGTATACTTTTTTATGACTTATGAAATTACTTTTTTTAAAATTAAATAATGAGAGATCAACGTGTAAAATGTAATATTTGCAAATGATTATATTTGTAACATGTTTTATTCATTTATGCAGCTTTTATTATAAATCACAATTGGCAATAATAATTTACAATAATTTCCTTTTGGACCAAACTTACGCTCGTTCTGTATCGAAAATACAATCAATAGGTCAACTACAAATAAATAAATTATATATAAATTATAGAATATTAATATAAGTTTAAAGCTCTTATAATAATTTTCTATCCGAAGGTATGATGAAATTAATGTAAGAATTTTAATGCTACGAACACATTAATACAAGATTTGTAAAACAAAATGCTGCTCAACAATATATATATATATATATATAAAAGTTAGTCTCTGCGGTAAAACATAAGTCATAATTATATCCAGTTACTCCATATTTGAAGTAACGCATAAATTAAATACTTTTTTTTGTTCGCCATAAATTGTCTACGTATGCAAAAATCTGGTGTTGATTGTGACTGTAATTTATATACAACTTTGGATCACTTCCAGGCGTATTTCGGAAATTTATTCAGCGCATAAACAAACATATGGATGCATTTTCATTGAACTCCGAATTTTTCTAAAAGTGCCTGTAGATTTCTTAAAATGTACACTCAGCTTTTATATCTTCATACATATATCATCATTATAAATATATACATGCGAATTTATTTTTGTTTATTATTATTATTTCTAACGTTTGCTTAAATAGAATATTTTAAATATCTTTTATACGAAAAATATGTATATAATTTGTATTGACTTTTTTATCTCACCTGCTCGCGAATTGTTTTTTCGCGCTCTTTAAATAGGCGCGCGAAGTAGTACTTCGTTTCCTGGGGCACGAAATATGTTCATGATGAGCAAAGTGGTTCTTCGCGCCCGCTTCAGTGTGCTCAAGAAAACAATTGACGTTCAGTCGTAATACAAAATTATGTTTGCAACA
>JABFPM010004265.1:0-12940 GCA_022817325.1 Idris sp. 1 HC-2018 | reverse complement strand
TAATCTTTCTATTCAATATTTATCGAAATAAATGATACTTAAGCAAAGATTAAAGAGTGATAATTGATACATATTAGCGAAGCGTTGTGCTTTTGATTAAGAAGTCAATCTTTGTTTTCTAAAAAAAAATTTTGATTGCAGTTTTCCGACAACAAGAGTCTGATCTTGCAAGTCAAAGGCGATCTATAATGAACTGCTTTTCGTCGACAGAAATATGGCGACGGTGCTTGCACGTTAAAGAAGATCCTTTTTACGTTTACGGAGTTACGTGCCTGCTCGGTTTGCTAGTACGTCTGCGAAGAGGCTCGTCCTCCAAAGACGGAAAAAAGAACTATGTCAATAGGTCCTGGGGGTTTAACGTCCTTAACGGTAACTGTGCGCAAAGGAAATATTCTTTTAAGTCGATAAGCCGATTAAATCCAAGCTCCGCGTTCAAACTATGCTAATTGTGCTACGAAATACCACTTTATATCATCAATCGGGTTAAAGACTAATACGTCAAAGTATTGCACAATTTATGCATAAATTGTACGAGAATTATGTGTTTCAAATACTTGATTCGAGATTTATTGTCCTGTCTTATTTAGTTTATTTATCAAATCTCCACACTTTAATGTGTTGAGACTCAACACTTTTATGGTATCTTTCTTAAGTTCGGGGATTAAAGATAGTTTATATTTAAGTTTGTTTGTGTTTTTAATATTTAATGGTGCAAACTTGTATATAATGGTTTTGGAAGAAACTTGTAGTTATTTTTGCGAGATTAAACTGTATTAATGAATGTAAATTAATACAAATTTCAATTAAATAAATCAGATCTTTGTTTCAAGAGAAACTGTAAATATAAATCTTATAAAAGATTTCACTAATTATGAGGTGTTGATTTACTAATAGCCTTTTATTTGAATACAAATAAAAGTAACATCCTAAACAAAAAATCAACATTCCAATACCAGCTGATGTATAAATAATTATCTTTGTTAAACAAAATTCAAGCTTTGTATTAATTTTAAAAAGAATATATTTCTTAAACGAAAATTTCGAAGCAAATTTATTTGTAAAACAAATTTCCTGAAAACTAAAAACTTTGAAACTTACAAGAATGATTGAAAGGCGTATTTTATTTGTGTTACAGTTTTACTTACAAATTTACTTATGTACAAATAATTTGCAATCAAATCTTGAGAAGTTATATGCATGTGCGCCAGAGATGTAAATGAGATTTCAATATCTTCAACTTTGAAAATGCAAAACTGACGTAGGCACTCGTGTAAAGTTTGTTTTATGTACTTGCAAAAGGACACGCGTCGCAATCAACGGTACACAATAATGCAGGAATTGAGGAAATTTTGTCAAGCAAAAAAGTAACTCAACAATAAAGCATGTCAATGTGCCCTCGGTACAAAAGTACCGAGTTTGTTTTATTGTCAAAGTTATGATGAACACGTCGCACTGAGAAAATAATAATATTTACACGTAATGCTTTGTGTAAAATTTTCTTCTATGACGCGCGAGATATTTTTCTCCTCTTTTTTTTGTTATCTAAATAGCGTTTGCAGTAATTATCATTTCATTTGAATTTTAGTTTCCGTGTCATAGCTATTGTCTACCAGGAGCAACAATATTTTGCAATTTATTTGTCATCAACTGGAATCTAAAATATGTTTATGAACTTCATGCTCATTTGATGGGATTCTCAATGTTCAAGTTATTTAAATATAATGCGAATGTAATTGAAAAGCAAATTTCTTTCAGCTTTCAGCATCTCTCGATACCTTGTTTTATACATTTTTAGCGCATATTCTTATCGAAATGTCTTTTCCTACGCTTTATTCTCAAGTTCACATAAATTTTAGTTCTTTTTTGATAATGCTAAATTTGGATAAGATAGGGGTACTTTCGCTGCCGATGATGTACTTTTCATTTGTACGGTTTATTTGTCGATTATTTAACAAAACAAATTTCGTAATCTCGTACGAATAAACGAGTTAATGTAAGCGAATAAATTTTTCAACGAAATGAAAATATTAAAAAAAAGAGATAGAAATATTTAGTCCAATCAGAAATATTTTATAAATTATTAGTCCTGTATTAAATACGGAAATCGAGAAGTTCTTTCATGTATATATTAAAGAAAACTTGTGAATATTCATGAGTTGTATGTACAGATGAGATTTAAATTGCAAAGCAATATAAGATTCAATTATGTGAATGTGAAATAATTTTGTTTAAATTATATTTTTATCAAACAAATTGTAAATTAAAAGAGAGTTGAAAAAAAATTATGTTTATGTAACATGAAGTATTTTTTGTTTTTTAAATTACATTTTTATAATAAAAATTTGAAATGTATTTTTCAAGTAATATAACATTTTTATGTGAACTTTATATGTTATTATTATTACTTACGGATAATATATAATTTATTATAAAAATTGATAAATTAATGATGATATAATAAACTAGTTTGAAACAATTTATCCACATTTAAAATTTAATTTTGTAAAAACGATTATTTGAAAAATAATTATACATTGCATTGATTGTAAGTATTAAAGTTATATAATTTTGTAAACTTATTATCTCAGTAAACATGTAAAGTATCTAAAATCGGGCACAAAGACGTTCTATTTGATGGCCCTTGACAAAATGTTATTTGCCCTTATTGTAACGCTTTCATAAAAAAAGTGGGCAATTTTCCATACAGCACATTGAATTTCATGCACATGTGGTAATACTCCCTTCATATCTGCATGTTGAAATTCATTTTTTTTAAATAAAAACAGCTTTCAAATAATTCATATACATTAGTAATCTAATTTTGCATATTTATTTGAAAATTATATGTACCACTTCAATTTATTTAATTAAATTAAATAGAATATTTATAACATGCTCAGATTCTTTTTGTATATTTATTGATTTTTTTTATACATTAATAAAACAAAATTCAGAGGAGAACATAAAATAATAATTAAATTACATTAATCTGAGTTACAAAATTTAATATTCAAGTTTTGACGTATGAATTTAGATAGATAAATAAAAATAAATGAAAAAATTAATGTTATTAGTTTTTTACATTTGAACAAATTAGATTATCTGCTAAATTAATTTTCAACTCGATTTAATGTAAAATGTAAAATGTAATTATAATGTTTACCAGAAAGTTGTTTTTTTTCTAAAACCAAAAAGTATGCTTTAATGAATAAAATAGAAATTCATGACCCAAACTTAACGACTTCTTCATTTTTATTAGTTTCGCTGTTTTTCTAAGGAAAAAGCACCCCTACGTACGAGTTTTAGGGTCAAAATAGCGGCAAATAAAACAGTCGCGAAACATAGTTTTCGGGATAGTTTTGTGCTCGTGGCCGTAAAACAAGATGCGTTTTCGTGTTTGCTGACTGCGCGCGGTCTTGAATCATTTCTTGCTGTCGTTTTGCGTTATGTTTTGTGAGCTTTCTTTTGCTCAACGGCACGAAAGTGACGAGTCGTGATGACAACAAATATTCACTGAACGCACACAGTTACTCCGCGTAAATTGCTGTGCAAAAAGTTAAATCGAATTTGAACTGCGCGTCCGCGTTACAATGCAAGGAAATTAATTCCACGGGCGAACTGAGAAATGGATCATTTTGCGAATTTACGATCAATGTGATCCAATTGAGCGTGACTTTCAGTGCGAGAAACTTTCGACAATATAGTTGCGATTGATTATAAAAATGAAATTATCACAAGTAATTGTAAGAGATGGAATTAAACTGAAGAAGAAGGCTAGAAAAAAAATTTAAGTATGAAAATAAAGAGGATGCTCAAATTCTTTTGTAACATTTCGAATGGAATAATCACATTACATACACTCTTTTTTAACAAAGTGAAAGACTTTTTTAATCAATAATTGCAAATTTACACTTCCTTTTTTCTGTAATAAATTATCAGAAGTGAAAATCTTGTTGATTATCGTTTAAAATATCAATTTCATAAAGCACATCAAATTACTGGCTGTTTATATGTAATTACGATATCGCGTTACAGATTATCTGAAAGATTCATCCACTGAATTAATAATTGCGTTGCAATTATCATTTGGAGCAGATACAGAGCATGAACACTCGATATATAATTGGTGGCAAGATACACCACTTAGGATCGTAGCTGAAGATGTTATCAACGACAGTCGATGTCGTCGGTACAAAGCGTATGTGAGTGTAATTGCATGTTCATATTAGAATGAATATATGCAATTATATTTAGCGACTAAATCGAGATATCAGAGGGGATAAAAGGTCGGGAGGACCCATTAATTTGATTATTTAATTAGAACATTTTTGTTTTTGAGCAAATAATGTTGACAAATATTTTTCAAACAAATTATAGAAAAAAATTACATTGTAATCCATTAAAAGCAAGTCAGAATCTGGTTAACGTTATCAAACTCAAAATCTCCTTTTAAAGAATAATATTTTGTTCACACGTAAAAAGGTCATAAATCTATTAAGGTGGTGCACCACACACGAGCAAAAGTGTATCTAATTACGTTTACCACTCTGGGCTTAGAAAATATGAAATAAATATCCTTAATCGATTTCACGTTAATCATAATATCTCGTACGTTATTCGACACCGATAGAGATAAACGCAAAGATAGAAGAGTTCAAATAGCGAGTGGAACAAAAAAACAGATTTGTGAAACAAACACTCTCTTTCTGGATTTAAACATTATTTAAAAATAAACAGCAACAAAAAAAACGGGAAACAATTCGAAAATTGTGACTCATCAGTTGAAAACAAAAAGCCTTCGGAACTGTCGGAACAAAAACTTATGGCTCTGAATTGAGTGGTCATTTGAAGTGCAACAGAAATTGCACAATTATTTGGAGCGAGAAAAATTTGTTTGATCTGACGGATTTTATTTTCACGCCCAGCCAGAAGCATTTTCTTTTATGTAAGTAAAGCACGGAAAAATACAGTAACGCGTTACAAAACTGGGAAAAACTGAAAGGCGTGGTTTTGTCACGCACTCAAAAGGTGCAAACGACGTCGCGAAAAATGCTTAGTATTTATCCAGCACAGAAATTCTGCTGTAACTGGTGGAAAAAAAATTATTTTTTTTGTAATCTTATAGAGAGTTGACAGCTGAAAGGCGCCGAACATTTCGCATTTATTTGCTCACAACAAGTGTGAGAGAGAGTTGGAAACAAGTTTCGCTCACTAATTTGTTAGAGTTTGGCTGCTGAATGCGCGTGTTTTCGTTCGTTAACATTGCCATGCAAATATGAGATAAATTGGGCGACGAAGCATTTTGAATGTGGCGCGTTTGTTTTTTGGGATGGGAGGGCCTTAAAGTTTGTGCCTGTAATAGTTTGAATTAAGACGTAAGTCGATGATGGGATAACACTGACGTAACAAGTGCTAAAGATAAAACTTGCCATTTTCGCAAGTGTTTGACTTTCTGAAAATTTCTGAAGGAACACTTTTGAAGGAGACTTACATGTGAGCCTGTTTGCATACAGAAAGTGGTTTCTAATGAGAGGGCTCTGTAATTTGAGCATTTTTTGTTTAATCATATGTAGATAATGGCATTTCAGCTGTAACGACGTAATTGTTTCATAAGTTTAAAGTAAAGTTTGTTTAAAAAAATATTTTTGGTTTAAATATTGAATAAAAGTTTAACAATAATTCTTGTAGTATTTATCATCGAAAAATTTTTCTCAATAAAATCGAGAAGTTGGTTTCAACTTTGTTGATATAAATTAATTAAAAACATTTAACAAGTTTTCTTACAGTTTACTGATTCTTAAACATTTTGATTCTGTATAAACAGAAGGTACAAATAAATAGAAATTACAACAGAAGACATAAATATCTGGTAAAACCACACACCAAAAACAAGTGTCGTAAAAAATATTATTTAAAATTGTTATTTAAGAAGCTTTTGTCCATTTTTGCAGTGTACATTGTCAAAAATATTTGTAATTTTAATATATTTTTAATAATCAGTTATTAATCATGTTTAACAAATGTACATGCAATTTAAGAAATTATTTTTAAAATTAATGAATATCTTATATTTAAATTCTATTCCGAGATTAGAATGTATTACATTTAATACATTGTATATTTATAAAACTGAATAAATTAACTGAAATAAACGTAATATATACCAATTTAAAAAAAAAATTTGCTGATACTCTTTTCAGCAGTGTAGAGAGTTTAATATGTAATTAGTTTAGAATTTAATAAATTTTGTCTACAAAGTACTAATTTCTAATTATTGTGATTCTATTCTCAGTTGTATTTATATTTAAAATTGCGCATAAGTTTTCTTTACAGTGCATTTACTAATTGAAAAATACATTTAAATTATTTACAACTGTTTCCAGACTAATTAATTAAATGTATTTTTTGATACTTATAATAAACAAATAAAATTAAATGATTATAAAAAAAATGCATGACATTTTAAATTCAATTTATTAATGTAAATTTAATTATAGATAGAAAAAAAGAATATTTAACAAAAATGCCACTTTTATTATTATTTAACAATGACAAAGACTGAATGGTATATCTACGTTTTTCTAACAACAATTTTTCATTTTTTTCGTATACGTCTTAATGAGATCTTTACAATTTAGCCAATTAAGGTTGCAGATTATATCTTGGTCAGTTTGAGAAGGCCCATGTCAGGACCTATCTATTTAGCCTATCAGAACACGAGTTAGATCATTACATTTCCATATAAGAACTTAAGAGTTTAACCAATAATGGTTGAGATTTAATCTTAATCGATTCATCTTTATTGAAAAACCCGATTTAATAAATTCTACTATTAATAATTAATAATTAATAAAATGCTTATCTACTGCATTTCATCGAGTAATTAACATTCTCCAAATATTTGATTTTTGATAATGATATATTCAAGAGATAAAAAACAAAGAAATTTGTTTTCGCTTATTGTATTTTTTTACTCACAATCAGTAGTTTATAAAAAAAAACCAAACGAAAAGAATGTTGTGCAAATCCGAATTAATCTTGAGGACAAATGAATGACAATACAAATACTCTGTTTGCATACTCGATTTGTTACAATATAACAATAAAATAACATTTCAATAAAGTTTTCTCTTCATTCTTTTTTTATTATCTTTCTTTCATATATTGCAACATCAAAACATGATAATTTGAAAAGTTTGTTGTATGCATATATTGTATATTAATAAATATATACTTTCTATTTTACCAAATAAAAAAGCAAAGTTTTTTTTTAAAATTACTTTCATTTAAATTGTTCTCGCGCATTAATTAGTGCTTTTAATAAATGAATGATGTAAATTTTTTCCATCGAATGAAATATTTGCACTAAATCAGAATTAATTTTCTTTTTTTTCGTTAATTATAACATTTTTCTAATTAAAGATCTAATTGGCATACAAAATCAAACTGACAATTATAGACCAATATTTATCTATCAGATAACTCTGATTGTGATTTTAAACATGACATTACACGTATGAATTTAACGTCTTTTATGAAATTGATATGAAATTAACATAGTTCGCTGTTTGACGCGATGATAATTATAGTGATTACATTAGAGTTCACATTTACATAAATCATTTAGGTGTACAACAGGAAATTGGAAATTGACAGAATCGTGTTTAAGTTATATTAGTGTTTATTAGAGATTGTGCGAGTATAAAGTTAAATTACCATAAAAAAGAAAATCATTCATTCAAACAAATATAGTTATTAAATTACATCATACAAGAACTTTATATTTTTATAAATTTTTAGTAAGAAAAAAAATTGTCTAGAAAAGTAAAAACACTAGTCAAGATTAGTTTTTATTTTGCCATTTTCTCGTTACCGATGTTCAAAATTGTTGACAGATAATATCAAGCTCGTATCAAGATTTTATCTAAAGTTACGTCTAAAGAAACATTATAAATTACAAAAAGAGTATATATATTTTCAATTTTATGACGACGCTAACTGATTTAAATACTCGGACTTTCTTTATCGTGAAGAAATCTTTCTAATTACCAGAAAACTGGATTACGAATTTTTATTACGAATAATTTTTTAAAGAAACGAGCAAAAATTAGGAAATAAAAATGTATACTACGAATTTAACAATTTTTTCAACTTTACCTGATTTGATGATTCGATACTAAGGCTATTTTTGGGATTCGTGACGTCTGAACTAGTTTCAAAAGTAGTGTTGTCACTCACGGCGTAACCGAGGAAAAAAACCTGTAACCAAAGACATAATACAAGTTTAACATAAAATATATATATATTTATATCACTTAATGACAGCCAAACACTTTTCGTTTTCTTGTTTATTATTATATTTACTTGAAAAACTTGTTCGTACAAAATGAATTAGCCCAATGAACGAATGAGCTTAATCAATTGAACAAATTTACTCAACAAACGCGTGTTTACCGAGTTAAATCGTTTCTTTATACAGCCTTAAAGCTACGTTATTTAAATATTATCAATCAATCGTTTGACGACGAAAATGTTTTTTGATTATAAACGGCAAAGTTTGTGAAATTTTCGTCTCCGCTAGAGTGATAATTTACTCAGAGAAGCCTGAAATTCGTCGTGCAAAGACCACTTCGTCTCCTTCAACCTGTGCCGGCTAATTTAATTTTATAGACAAGACCTTCACAGGAAAAAAAAACACAGAAAAGCGCTGCAAACTTTTTTAAATAGTCAACCCTTGTATTATCTCAAAATACCATTTTCCTGTTGTAAACAAAATTTGAAGATAAATTTCGGTATTGAGACAGAATTCAGTTGAAAAACGTAAACTTGATTTGAGAAAGTCGATAAATTAATAATTATTTTTCTTCTTGTCTCCAACAACTAAACAGCGTAATGCGATACACGCTGCGAGCAAATTTTGTTAAAGATCAAACAATTTTATGATTCTTTGACGAACGCGTAATCAAATTTGAGGAACTTTTCGATTCCTTGTAAACGACTTTTACGAGTTCTTTGAAATCTGTTACATCTCAAAAGAGTGTACAGGTCTGTTTTCATTTTTTTATCTTGTCATTAACATAAACGAACACCAACACATTTTTGGCATTTAATTAATTCAGGGTGCTTTTTCTAAATTGCGATTAGTGAAATTTTTGCCTGCTCGAAATCATTGACGCCTGATGTAAAGCAAAAATTTATGTTATTCGCATTGCACTTAATTGGTATCTGCGACACCGTAAGATGCATTTCGTTGATTCGTATCTTGCACCTCGAATCCACTCGCGTGCTGAACGTAAAATACCGCCCTCGCTTCGTCCGTCTGTTTCGTTATAATTAACGCGCAATCTTTAATTGCTACTTGTGAATAAAACTGGGCCTGGCCTCCTGTTCATTGTGCTTTTTTTTATTTGACTTGAGCTTAATTTAAACTAGCCATTAGATCAAACCCAATTTAGTGAAGAACGCCGACCGCAAAAATTGCAGCATTGTAAAATTAATTTTGAAGGATTTATTTCTTTTTTTTTATTTTGTATCACATATATGTATTTATACATATACTTTTAATTAAACCCGCAATAAATTGAAGCAAAAATACGATACCGCGGGCAGATTCTTATTGATTAGATTAATTATCTGTTCTTTTTCACTGTCAAATGGACTTTTAAATTTCACGTAAGAGTATTTTCAATTACAAACTGGCGCACAAAAGTTAAATATTAAGTGAAGAATCACTCAAGCACATTTTTCTCTTTAATTGAACCCCTTAACCGTTCAACTGTACGGCGTCGCCAATCGTTTATAGAAGAAAAAATTTAAGAACACTATCAGTGTGTTAGTGTTTTCAATTGAATAGCATTAGAGGACGGGGCTATCGTTGAATGTGTGAAATGAGTAGGGATAACCTTGTACAGCTAAAAGGTTAAATCGTTTGTTTTGTGAATTATAAAATTTATTATTAATTTTTTTTCAGTGAATTTTCTTTTTTTGTTTTTGGAAAAACATTTGTGTGCAACGAATATTGCGAACAAAATAAATTGTTATGATTTGTAAAGTGAAATTTATTGGTAAAGTGAATAATTTTTCAATCGAGCGACCGTGAGAATTACAGCAAAAAACCGGCTAGTAGAGGAGAAAGAAAAAAATGACGTACGTTAGCTTGATCGCAACGGTGTGCGGAATAAAATTAATTTCACAATATGACGCCGTGTTACACATGCTGCTGCGAACATGATTTCAAACAGTCCGAAAGGCATCACTGAAAGGCAGCTCGTGTTACTGGATTAAATGCATCCGGTAAACATGTCTTGAGCACTTTAATAACGGATTAAGATAAATTCGTCTATCTCCAGTTTACTCGATGATTCTTCGAATGATAGATCGTCTGATATATTAAACAGCAGCAACAAATTTTAAACGTGAAACAAATTTATCGCAGAGATTGAAATAAGAAAATAACCATAACAAAAATAATAAACTACGATAAAACGGTTTTTGATGTAAACTTGAAAACTTTTAAACAAATACTAACGTTGATGTCATTTTGTAAGAAGAAAATAATTACAACAAACTAGTTGAGTAATTGTATTAGAACAAACAAGTGTAAAAATTGTATGATGTGACTGTTTAGTTAATTTTTATAATTAATTTGTAAAACTGATGAGGATCGATATATTTTGAACGTCTTTGAAAAACAAAATCTTTATTACAATGAAACTTCTTATCTGTTAATTGGCAAAATTGAATTTACTTAGTAACATTTAAATGCATATACGCAGCACAGACGAAATTGAATTCTAAATACTTTTAAAAAAATTTAATAAAAATAATTATCCGGATACATAAATTATTCAATAAATAAAAATTTAAATCAACACGTGTAAGTTATGATGTTATTATAATTATACAGTGAGAATTTTATTTACGCAATTAACGTAAAACAATTAGGAGAAAAGATGAGAAAAACTGTTATACAACTGTGATTATAATAATCTAAATTAATTTATCTGAAGCTTACAAAATTGGTTATAGTTATATGTGATGTAAGCGATTATGACATAGGCCGTAGTCACGTACGCCCCAAAAGGTCCGATCTCGTATTTTCTTATGCAACGGGGCGGTTCGTCCAAAATTTATGTTTAATATTGTTAACGATGTGTACTTAACCCAAACAAGTTTTCGATGCGAAATTAATTATCGGCGAAATTTTATCGAGCTCAACAAAAACAATGCAACCCAACTTATATAACTAAAAATAAAGTGAGACCTGTTTTTTTTCACGCAGAAGCTGTTAATCAAATTATAATTATTTGTGAAATTTCTTTATCGTTGGTGCAAAATTTATTATAACACTTTTCTGTTCCCACGCGGGTACATAAAATGTTGGTTGATCAGAATGCATGAGACATTTGAATTCAAATATCCCCGAGTAAGTTATCTTCGGACGTACCGGTAATGTTTCGAGTATTCCGCCACGCAATCCACAATTTCTTTTCTTCGACATGAGAAAACAAGATAGATGTATGGATGTGGCCTCCAAAGTGACGGGAATAAACATGAATGACTGTCTGAGTCGCCGGAATTGAACAGTATCAGAAAGCCGTAAAGATAATAATCGCAGATCAGATCTATAGAGTTTACCTGTTCGATGGATTTAGGGTCCACATAGGACGGCGCCTAAAGTATAGAAAGGGGTTTTTTTTTTTTTTTTCTTTTAAATTTAAACTATAGTCTGCGGATCGCTGAAAGCATGTTTCCGTCGACGCAACGCGATACTTGTGTCCTCAAGAGTCGAATACATTTTGATATGCGAAAACCAATAAATTCGTGTTAAGAGTCGATAATAAAATTTATCATAAAAATTTTTCAACTTTGACTGTTTGTTAGTAAGAATTTCTGAAATGCTCGATTATATTGTTCGATTCACATTGAAAAAGTGTAAAGTACTTTTAGGAATCGTTTCGATACCCTTTTTCTTAGTTAGCATAATTTTAATTATCTGCGTAAAAAATGTTTTATGCCAACAATTTTTAATGTTGTAGTCTATTCCAGGTAAAATTTGATTTGCCAAAACTCGTTAAGTTTTTTTCTCCCCCTTTTTTTTGTCGAACAATAAATACTTAACATTCCGTTCAACTTTTTAACCTTGATTGAAATTAAAAATAATCAAAAAGAGGAATAATCATACATTTTCGTAACAATTTTTTTCTAATTATAACAAATGTTGTAATTCTGCTGTATTTATATAATGTGTATTTGTATATATATATATAAATAATAAGATAATAATATAATATAAATTTTCATGAATAGGAATTTTGGTATTTAAATGAAATAAAATGTATGTTTTATTAAGTTAAAATTTGGTCAATTCATTTATTTAATCTAGATAATTAGTTTATTAACTTATTCCTCAATACCTTCACATTAATATTGTTAGTTGAACATAAACTTTCAGACCAAATAATTTGTGCTTTGATGACACCGAGCTGTACATAGATTAATTAGTGTTTCGATTAACTATACGTGAAAGATGCACAAATATTAATCGTTGTCATAAAAAACATTCTTGAAATTTCAAATTTATGTTAAACATTTAGCAGAAATCAGTAATTAACACATAATTAAAAGAAATTGAACATTGAATAAAAATTTACTTTCCGTCGATATTCAAATATTTTATACTAAAATACTAATTTTGTCAATAAAAACTTTCAATTATTCCATTAAAATTATAAATTAGATTTAAAAAAAATGTAGCTTAATATAAATAAAAACGTACTAATTATAATTTAATTTAGAAAAAAAGTGTATTATAGCTTCTAAACTCTATAAGTAATCTACAAAATGTTTCTCATTCACACTTATTCTTTTTACCAATTACTCAATTTATTTCATTAGGACCAACAAGTTTCGAGAAAAGGTGGGCCGAGTGCAGTTGGCA
>JABFPM010004264.1:0-12942 GCA_022817325.1 Idris sp. 1 HC-2018 | reverse complement strand
AAAGTCTAACAGCAGCGTGAGTACTAGCACAAGCATTCGGTGCATAAGTTTCGCGCCTTTCAGCCACCTACACGCACATATACATACACAACACCAAGTCACATTCTGCCTGTAATTACATGCCACCCAGCCAAACGGTAAGTGCACGGTTTACTTTATTGCAAGCTAAGTTCGCCCATTGGTCGGCACTCACGTACTCACCCTCCCCGTGGCGCAGGCTTTACGACCCTGCATAAGCCACCTCACGTAACCCGGTGTACTTAACCAATGATAAGTGTTCGCTCTTGAATAATTTATGGTCCTTCGAGCCGGATTAGTCTAAGTTTTTCCTACCTTTCTTCTTTTCTCAAGGTGTATGTATATGTCCAGCGTTTATTGGCTTTCTCCGTCGTCCAAATCTTGAAAGGTTTCTTGTTCCGTTACTATCAAGCCCCCGCATAGTAAAGTATCGTACACAGTAGTAATCGCACAATTAGAGATGACGAATCCCACGCAGCTTGAAATCAAGATCAGTAAAACTGAGGTTTTGCTGGCAATATGTGATATTTTTAACTGTAAATTATATTAAAATTATGTTTGTATTTTTAAAAAAATTGTATAAAACAGAGCGATTATATATTTTTCAATAATTGAAAATAGATAAAAATATTATCTACTTACATTATTTATTAAAAAACAACAACACATGATTATAAATATTTATAATAATTTAATTATATGTATAAACTAAATATTTAATTCATTTCATTTTTTTGAAATATTTACTGCTTAAGTAAATTTTAATTTTATACAAAATAGCATAATGTTTTTTTATTTTTTTAAAGGTTATAATTGACAATAAGTACATACTATTTACTTACGCAAGAAAAAGTAAGACACATCCTCACAACCCCAAGAATTCAGTAATTCCATTACTTTATTGTCCATAATTTTTTCAATTGAATAACATTCATCACAAAACTCCCTTCCTTGTACGAGTACCGCGCACAATATGTACTTGTGCAATATGAAAATGTGCACAAGTAATCTTTGTGCACGCACTCAAAAATGTTCACCATGAAGCACTAAAAAACATGAGGCAGCGTAGCACTCAGATTTCTTCACCATGCATCACGGAAATCTGTGTCGGGGCGTTAACTTTCAAAGCTGCCACTAGTGGCGCTGTCTTTTATGGTGCGCTCCCTTCTCAGTGTAAGAGCATTACTGAAATCTGTCTCTGATTAATTAGACAGCGCATATAATAAATATTGTATTTTAGACATAAGTAAATATCAAATTGCATTTCCGTACCACTTTGCAGACACTTTGCTTTGGATCCTCCTTCATTTAATTATGAGCAAGATAAAGAAACAAATTCCGATTCACGTAGAGGAAACGGCAGAGGAAAAGAAAAAGAGATAGGCAGAGGAAGAGGAGTTGGGAGAGGAAGAGAAGCTGGGAGAGAAGTAAGCACGACAGAAATCGCCATTGAGGAGAACGTAAAAATATGCTTAAATGAAAAAATTAGAAAAGAAAACGAAACAAGCAAAGGGAATGAAGAAAAAGAAAAGCGAAAAAGAGGAAGGCCTAAAGGAACAAGAAAAGCAAGAGAAACAATTTCATAAGATTATGTTATATTTTATGAGCTTGTTTTAAAATTAAAGTCAAATGATTATGTTGATGTTTTTCAGACATTCGAGATATTTTTTTTTATAAAAAACAGCATGTACATATGTAAATAAATTATAATTATACTAAAAGTTTAAAAATCTTGTAGAAATGTTTATTTTTCACTAAAAAAAAATTTGTTCAAGTTATTTGAGCAAAAAATTTCAAAACACTGTTTGAGCAAAATAATCCTTTTAAATCGTTAAAATACGTTGCACCTCTATTGGATATTATTAATTATACATTAGAAAACACATATCAATTATAAAATCTCATTTTAAAATAATTTTAGCAAAAAAAACATTAATGCAAAATTAACGATTTGTGAGATTTGCCCATATATTACTCAAAAAATATAATTTTTTTTAACTATTAACTAATAATGTAATTATTCCTTTTTTAGGTTAATTTTATAGCCGTTTAAATATCTGAATGTGAAAAATTGCACTCGAATTTACAGTGCACGCATTGCAAAATACAAAGCATAGACGCATCAAAGATCGTAGTGCACGCATCACACAATATTGAGCCAGGCTGCTAATACTTCTTTTGTGCACAGTAGCGCTGTCTTTTGTCGTGCGTTCCCTTTTCCGTGTATAATCAAATACAAGTTGTGTTTTTTAAATCACTGCTTTGCTGAAAAAATCGCAAATGCAGAGAATTAAACATAAGACCTTATAAACACTACGTGGAGATATTACCCACTACGCTATCGCCACGATAGTAATATCTGATTTGTATCGACCCATACTTTCACTTAATTTGTTAAAGGTTAGGAATTGTGCGCAAAACCGCGAATTCTAAATTAATAAATTTCATGTTTTTCAAATTAAATATATAAATAAATTTATATAACAACAAATATCATTTTGTACATAACCGGAATTTAATTTTTCGGTCGACATGAAAGTATAGAACTTATTTGCAAATTGCGAATTTTGAAATAATAAAAAAATAAGAAGTATTTAAAATTAAATCAAAGTATATATTTGATAGTAAATGTGATTTTAATGTGATAGTAATGTTAATGTTTTTTTTCCAAAATTAAAGTCATAAATTATTTTAAAGAAAACGTAAATTTAGACCAAATTATGATTGTGAAAACTAAAAAAAAAAGAGTGTGAGAAAAAAGGAGAGTTAGTCTGTGTGGAATTGTCAGAGCATAAACACAAACTGTAATTGTAAATATAGTTTTTTTCATTTTTATGATTAAGTAGCTGACCATTTATTATATTAAGTCATTACATGTTATTTTGTTATTAGTGTTAAATTTGAACTGTTAATTTTAACACATGGATCAATAAGTCCCGAGACTAACCCAAAGATGGCGCTCGTAGTAAACCAGTAACAGCCCCCTCCGACTCTATAGCATTTCCTATGTATCTCGATTTCACAAATTGACCGAGAAATCCAGATGGCGCTGCATGGAGGTAGACCAGGTAGACCGATAAATTTCCATTGACATTTAAAAACCTAACCTTTAATTCAATGTGGTCGATGTAAGATAGATCTGTGATGTCTTAAGCGTTCTTTTTAGGCGTTAAAATGCCAACACGTTGTGCAGCAATGGGGTGTACCTCTGGCTACGACTCGAATCCAGAGAAAAAACATTTTTTTTCTGTGCCAAAAAATTCGGAGCAACAGTTAGCGTGGCAAAAAGCTTCAAAAAGAACAGACATAAATTTGAAGGGACGTTTCTTTTGTGAAAATCATTTTTTAAAAAGTGACATCGTGTTCAAAAAAGAGTTTTTCGACAAAGATGGAAATCTTGTTCAAGAAGTAAGTACAAAAGTTGTCAATCATCGTTTTACTGACTGAAATTTGTCTATAATAAATATTCAATGTTAATAAAAAAAATATTATAAAAAATGTTATTAAAAATTATTGTATAAACATATAAACATTGTTATTGTAGTCTAAATAAATTATGTAGCATGTATAATAACTTCAGTATCTTAATATACATAATTTATGTTATATTTTTTAACAGTATCTTCTATAAAAATTTAACTTGTATTAACATATAATTAAGTGTATAAAATTAGAATTTCCAAATGAAACTTACTTGTGCAAAAATGTTGGTAAACAAATTTTTATTGGCTTATTAAAATTAATTAGTAGATTGATGAATAAATTATTAAGAAAAAAAAGTTTGAATAAATAATATCTTCTTATATTTTAAAACATTTTTTCTAAGACGAATTACCAACTTTTCCTTCATGTTTGTAGGTAAAATTAAAGATTCCACATTTGCGAAAAGGTACGATTCCTTGTATTTTCCCATGGACCGAATTTCCAGATAAAAGTAAAGAATCTCGTGATCAGACAAGTCCTGAAATTGAAACTATGAATCAAAATGAAGATCATGATTATCATGAACATATTACGCTAGATTTCATGAAGGATCAAATAGAGTCGTCGTTACCTGAATCTTGGAAGTTTTATTTTTTGTCAAATTCTCATCTAAAGCAATTCCATATATTCAAAGTGGTACCGAAGCAAATGAAGGACAAAATTAGTATTGTTAATGGAATAGAGCTGATTGCAGGATCAGATTTTAAAGTTCAAGTGACTGTGATGAATCGTCCACTGGACTTGAGCTCTCATGGGTTTAGCAATTACAAGGCAACATCTGTCGATAATTTACTCAATTTAATTAATTATTTGAATAATTTGAAAATTTGTGGTGGATACAAAATTAATGAAAATACACCGTACACAAGTGTGGCACAGAAAGAAGATGACTTAATAATGAGGCACAATAAATGTATTCTTCTCATACAAGCTGGTACAAACTGTAAATATTGCCATAACTTGAAGTTTGTAACGGAAAAAAAAATATTACGGTCACAGAATAGCAACACATCTAATAAAACTTTTCGTGTAGATAATTTATGTTCAACAGACAAGGAAATATTTACAGAACTCCGTAAGAAAAAAAATGATGCTACTAGAGAAGCTACTCGAAGAAAAAAGGTAGTAGACAGTTTGAAGAAAGAATTGGATAGCTGTAAAGATGAAATTGAAAAGATTACAAAAACACAAATGCAAGATATATTAGACAAAGGTAATATAGGTGCTAATTATCAGACATTGATAAAAGAATTGTTGTCTTCTTCTCAAGTGAAACACAGCAAAGGCAAAAGATATTCAGATGACTGGATATTTCAATGTCTGCTGCTGCACATGAAATCACCGTCCACTTACAATTATTTACGTAACCAGAAGATTCTCCCACTTCCGTGTGTAAGCACAGTCAGAAGGTAAGCTGATTCAAAGCCTTTTACCTTGTTCAATAAAGAACATCCTAATGTAATTAACTTTTAGTATAAAGAAAGCAATTTAAAAATTTAAATTTTAATAATTAAAATATTCCCATTTTCAAATATTCTGATAAGATGCAAGTTTAATATCAAATATTAAATTAGATTAAACAATATTAATAATATCTTGTGTGTACTGGAAATTTATTATTTCTTCAATTTATAACCATGTTTCATTACAGATACTTGAGTATGATCAATTCATCTTGTGGCTTTGACGAGGAATTCTTGAAATTACTTAAAACTTCACTGAACACTTTGAGCCCTGATACAAAACATGGCATTCTTCTGTTAGACGAAATGGCCACCCGCGAGAAAATTGCAGTTGATACAACGTCCCTTAAATATAAGGGATTGTCTGATTTTGGAAACGAAAGAGATACAACATCCAATTTAAATGACAAAGCCAATCATGCACTTGTTCTGATGTACCAGCCATTAAACAAAGAGCATGAAGCTCAACCGATTAGTGTTTTTACTAATAAGGGACCAGTTTGTGGTGTTGAATTGGCTAAATTAGTCATAAAAGGAATTACTTGTTTAGAAAATTGCGGACTTTACATACATGGCGTGATATCTGATGGTGCTAGTACGAATAGAACTTTTTGGAGTAATGTTGGCGTTAGTGGCGACATAAATAACTTAAAAAGTTACTTTCAACATCCGTTAGACAGTAACAGAAAAGTATTTATGTTTTCCGATACGCCACATCTTATGAAAACTATACGAAATCGGTTAGAAAAAAATAAAGTACTGCAGGTATTACAATTTAAGTCTTCAATTATTATTGAGAATATATTTGTATAATTATTTTAAATTAATTGTGATAAATTTTGTACATTAGATTAATCTAGGAGCACCCTACATTAGCTGGTCACAGATCGAATTAATGTATGAAAAAGACAAGATTTTACCGATGCCCAAATGTCCTAAATTAACACATGGTCATTTCCATTTAAGCAATTCTGAAAAAATGAGAGTATCTTTGGCTACCCAGGTAATTTAATAATGATTATAAATTTATTTGTCAGTTATTATATTGCAGTCTACTTATTTCTCACATTTTTCCCATAAGGCACTTGTTGTCAGATTACATTAAAATATGTTAATTATAAAAGAAACAAATAACTACTAATATTCAATATTAGATTTTCAGTAAATCTGTAGCAGAAGGTTTGCGACATCATGGGAAACACAACCTTGATCTAAAAGATTGCGAAGAGACTGCAGCATTTTGTGAATGGTTGAATGGCATGTTTGATGCGTTAAATCGCAATGAATACAGTGAAGGACTGATACCTGGGAATTCTGATTTTAAGGTATCAAAAAATATAAAATAGAAAACAAAATTTATATAACTTTTGTATATATTTCACAACAAAATATTAAATTTCCGTACACAGGAGAACACTGAATAGTAATTTATTGTTTTACCGCAGATTTTAGAATATTCACTGCAGAAGCTGGACGATTGGGAAAATTTGAGAAATCAAAATCTCATAGGACCGCACTTATTTTTGACACAACAAACTGCTAATGGTTTAAGGGTGACACTCCGATCAATGATTGATATGACAAAATATTTAGTAGACAAATTTCAATTTTCTTCTGTCTTGTCTGGTTGCGTTAATCAGGATGCTCTTGAGGTTTGTTTTCACGAAGGATTAGCATCAACTTTTGTTTCAAATTTTTAAGGGAAAAATGAATAATTTCAAAATGAAAATTTTCTAAATTTTTACAATAATATTATGAAATAATGATTTACTACGAAAAAAAATTCATAGTTCAATATATTTTTATGTTTATGATTTTTTTTAATGTTAGTTATAAATGAATTTTTATTTATGAAATTTTATAACCGTATCATTATAAAATTTCTTTTTTAGGGTATACTCAACAGTATCAGTGCTATTTTTTTTATAAAATATTTTTAACTGATAAATATGACAAAATGAAATCAAATTTACAAGCTTATAATCATAATTTTTAAAGTTATTTCTTAAATATATAAGCTTTAGTTTTTATACAATCACATAGCTTTTACATTATTTATATTATTAATCTTTATTAAAAGTTAGTTATTTCAGATGTCTTTATAATTACTTTTACTGTAAATATAACAATAATAACACATTTATCATGATTTAAAATATTTTAATTTCGTTAATACATTTACTTTAACATGAATGAATTTTGTTTCATTTACAGCGATTTTTTGGGTTAATTCGTTTGAAAGGTGGTTCCAATGACCATCCATCATCTATTGCTTTTTTGCAATTGTATAAAATACTGCGAACATTTAAAGTAATGAATAGTTCCAATTATGGCAATTGTAAAATTATTAAACAAGATTTGCCAAAATTAATTACTCTTCAAGACATCAAAAGTATTTCTTCTGACGAACCTTCCAAATCTGACACTATCTTATGCAAAATAGATTCACTTTTAAAAGAATCTACCGAAACTTGCAATTGGGATAGCTTTAATGTAATTAGTTTAGACCATAACTACTGTATGCCAGATTTGATTTCATCTTCTTTATTAACACTCACTGCTCAAATTGGTCAATCTGTTTTAAAAAAAAATAAATGTCAAATATGCCATTTGGCTCTTGTATGCAAAGCTCATAATTATAGTGAAAAAAGTGACTCCATTTCATTTTCGAACGGACTCATTTCTTTCGTTCATCAAATGGAAAATATATTCTCCATTTATGAAAACAATGTCCATGTATCGGAGAAATTTGTTTTGCATATCATGCAACACATTCCCAGATTTCCCTGTGCAAAGCACAAAACAAATATTATCACAAGAATTATTTATTTGTTTTTAAAAGAAAGACTTTCAAAAGTATGTACCACGTTAAACAGCGCAAAAAAAGAAAATTTGCACAAAAAAAAGGTTGCCAAACATTGTAAGACATAGTATTTTTTACAACAGTTATAACAGAAAAAATTATTCATTTATTTAAAAATATTGTACTTATTTCGAACCTTGCAAATAAACATAATGATCTCTGATCATTGTTTCTTTCACCAAAAATGTGTTCATAGTATTTACATTATTATTATGAATAATATTTGTTTATTTACTAATTACCAAAATATGTATGTTTAAATTTCATTTAACTTGTTTTATAACGTTCTTTTTGTAATGTTAAATTTTAAATAAAAAATTTCAAATTGTAATTTCATATAATGCAAAATGTAATTTCAGAAATTGTAATTACAACTAAATTTTAATTAAATATTTTTTTCTTACATATTCAAGTATTACATAAATTTCTTAGATGACATCATTTTAATGTATAAAAGAGCATTAAATTTCATTTAAAATGAATATATAATTATATGTTATATTTATTTATTTTTATTATAATTTTAAAATAATAATAAATAAACTTTATATTTTATTCTATTAATACAAATTGCTTTATTTTTCTTTAAAATTCAAAAATTTAATTTATGTTTCATCTATCAAAATGGAACTGGTCTAACTTTTAGTGTCGCCCTCTAGCGGATTCCAGTCAGTTCGTGAACATGCAGTGTCTGAGAGTCGGAGGGGGCTGGTTTTCCATAAAACAAAGTTCCCGCCATTTAATAAAGGAATAGTTGTTTTTATCTTTTCCATTTTTGCTACCCACTTGTTTCACAATTTAATCTTACGAATTAATTAAGTGTTCGTCTTTTCACTATCGTATTGGGCCCACAACCTGATGGAAAAGGTTTTTGAATAAATAAATAATTCGAATTAATTTACTATATATTGCAATAACAAAGTTACAATAATGCACGTGGTCAACAGACGCGCAACAATTTACATCCGATCATCTCGATGTCGTCTGGTCTCTTGTGTGTCAACTAGCAAAAATTGACGAGTTTACATGTCCCAATCGCTTGTATAAGAGCACTTAGAATTTGCTGGGTGTGAACTCTATAAAGACATAGAGTAGTGCCATCTCGTGACGTGATTTTTCGGACCTATCGTAAGTCTGCTTTAAACGCCAGGCTTAAGCGCCATTTCCAACAAGAGGGTTATTAATAATTAATCCTTAACTTTTAAAGAAATGAACACGCTCTCGCACAGATCAAGACATGTTTGAATTCAAGGCCGATCACTCCTATGCCCGATCAGATTGATGATTTTTCGTACCTCACGCCAGGTTACTTTGTTGGTTGCGGCCTTATCCTTTCAGTTCCTGAGCAATGAGAATGAAAACCGACTTGGACGATGGCAGCGAGTGTAATAAATGAGAATTCAATTTTGGCACATATGACACCAAGATTACCTGTTGCAACTCCAGGTGCGGCGAAAGTGGTAAAGTACTTCTAACAATCTCAACGTTGGTGACATTGTTCTTATTCGCAGTGATATGTTGCCTCCTTGCAGTAAGGAGATAGGACGCGTCATAGAGTGCTTTCCAGGCAAAAATGACTTAATATGAGTGGTACGAGTCAAAACTATAAAATCGACTTTTATTAGAGCTGTAACCTTGTTTGTTAGCACTGCGTACTTCGTCAGAAACAAAAATAGTAGATTGAACACTTCATTGACTGCAAATAATTGTGTTTTTATGTTTCGAATAATTTTAAAAATGTAATTACTCATTAGATCCAAGTCGCCATGGCGGGCGGCTCATATAAGGGGACACGCTATAGAAATAGCTAAAATCGTTGTTTTTCAATCAATTTACTTGATTTTTTTTATTTGATAGGTTTTATCCCATTAACAAACTAACGCACTCAATTGATTCATACAAATTATGTGTTTATATATTAATTGTTAATAAACAATCAAAAGTGACCCGTTTTCAAATTGCTCCCGATCTTAATTTACATCTGATTTTATTTTTTTTTAAACTGTTCGTAATTGAAAGACAACAAAAATTATTAGACGGAATTTCGATACGTTAATTATTAAAAAAGTTAGCTCCTGTTATGTAATAAGGCGTGTAAAAATCAACAAAATTACCGAAAATTACTGTATTTTTGTATGTTTTTCTTTATAACTTTGTTATTAAACAAAATATCAAAAAACCGTCTTACAAATTTTTCTTCTATAAATGAAAAGTCGTTTAAAAAAGTAAGCAATTTCGATAAAAATTGGGATCCCAAGAACAATTTAAAGTTATGGAGAAACATCAACCAAATCATAAAGATGTTTCACTTTGGAGCTTTAGTAATATGTTAAAAAACTAAAAAATAACTAATTTTGGGTTGGTTGTTTATAAATTTGCATATGCTTCATTGAAAAAAACATTTTAAATCATTAAAAATAACAAAAAACTAGGTTTGACAAACTCTCGATTTTTAGTCATTTTAGTGTAGCGTGTCTCCTTAAATTTAGAGACAAGTTTCGCTACAATAGTAGCGAGGCGGGCAATATGTTTCAGCAAGAATTAAGAACATGAAATTTTTCCAGTCAAAAATATAAGAATTTTAAACAAATATATATTTTGTGTAACAGCTATTCAGCTCATCACGTAATCTTCCAATATGAATATTTAAAAAAGCTGTTAAAACGGTCTTACAATTTAAATTGAAGTTAAATTTTTAATTTCAAGTTTTATGATTTTTTAATTAAAAGATTTATAAGTTTTAAGTTGAAAATAAAAGTATTTTAAACTTTTTTTTTTTAAAGAACTGAAAAAAGCATCATGTCACTTGAAGTGCGCGTACTCCAAGCCGTGTGGGACTCTAACCACACTAAAAACTCAGGCCCATGTCACTAAAAATTTAGTCTTATCGCATTACTTCGGGATGGCTTGTCCAATCTTCGCGCAACAACGACAAAAGCAGAAATTCCATATCGGCTGAGGCGCATTATGGATATGTTTCTGCGACGAATCTGCGTGATTGAGCGGCACTTTAAGTAGGTCCCTTTATGGTGATACCGAAAGGAAATTCTTTGTCTTTCTCTAATTTTTAGTGATATTTAAAATTATTTGATTGTTTTAATTAACTTAAAAAATAGTCATGTACCGGTGTTGACTATAAATGAGAGAATTTTATTAACTAAAAAACAACGAAAAATATAATAAATTATGTGAATAGTGTCGAAAATACGAAAAATTGTCGTACTTTTGACACTATTCACATAATTTATTCTATTTGTCGTTGTTTTTTAAATTAATTAGAACAATCAAATAATTTCAAATATCACTAAAAATAAGAGAAAGACAGAGAATTTTCTTTCGGCATCGCGTTAAGTGGTTGAACGTTGACTGGGGAAGTTGAAAAAACAGCTAATATTGCTTTGTTTCTGGGATTGCAAAATCTTTTCACAAAAATCTTGCAATATCACATTTATTTATCTACAATATACTGAAAATAATGAACTGTAAACAGTGCATTGCTGAATGTGTTGTTTTTTTAGTGCGCATTGTACAGTTTATATAGACTGTTGATACAGAAAACTTAATTTTTAATTAGAAGATTTAAAGTAAGAATATTTTGGCTTATAGTGGCTAAGGCGAATTTCAATTATCTGTAGTAATGACAAAATTATTTCTATTTAAAGTAATTAACAATTTCAAACTTTTGTAAAGTTTCTTAAATTTTTCAGTACTAGTGTAGTTAAATTTTTTTAAAATGTAAATAAATACAATTCCAAACATTATTTGTATATTTTTTGAATTTGAAAAAAGTGGACGGCAAATTTTGAATCTAAATTTTTGAAATATTAAATAATCTTTTCATATTTATCTTTCCATAACAAATTTTCACGTAACTATATTTATTTTGGATTATAATAAACAATGTGAGATATACATTAACACAAAAAAATTTTAAAAATCAATCTGCATTCGTCAATGTATCATAAAACTCTTTATGTTGTGGTAATAAATATTCCTGTAAAGTTAATAAATCTTTTATTATTTCTGCTTTCAATACAAGAGGTTTCAGGTACATTTTGGGCTGAATATGTGGAACCACCAGATGTCGTTTTACTTGGCCAGTTTTTATCGCAATGAATACTAATTTGTGAGAACTGAATAGCTGAGAAATGTCGTATAACGAACGTACGTCTATTGCAGAAGGGTTGTCTTTCCTCATCTGTATCCACATCGCCTGGTTGATTTTCAGTTTTGGATCCCTCCACACACTTTTTTCAATAACAGAAAAATCTTGAAAGTCTTCCTGGGACATCATTGTGACTTCATACGGAAGTGTTTGTCGAGCATTTGCAATAATTGGCACGAGATCTGATGGTACCATGGCAGAATAAAATTTTATGAACAGATTCAAATATATAATGTGGCGGGTTCAAAAATCTGAAATTGAATACATTTAAATTGGTTTTTCACAATTCGACTTATTCCCCATTAAAGAGGACATTTCATTGTACTAAAAACAAAAAAAAAAAATTTTTGAACAAATTTAATTTTTTGGTCATTTTTGAGTTGCGTGTTCCCTTAACCATACAAGTATTGTTCATATCCAGGTTTGCTGTACATGTAAATTGTAATTATTATCTAATCTTCGTGCTCTTTATTCGGTCGGCAAATAAATGGTCAAAATTTCTTATACTGTCACTCATATTTCATATGTAAAATACAAATAAATACAGATTCTTTATTATATAAGTTTGTATACAGGGTGTGGAAAAAGTTCCGGGACGTGCAAATATCTCGAGAAATACGCATCGGATCGAGAAACTGAAAAATACGAATCTTTTATTTTTTGAAAATTTATTCAATGTTTTCAGTCTTAACCCCCCCCCCCTCCACCCGCTGGGGGTGGGGTGGGAGCCAACTTAATATCTTAAATGGGAACCCCAATTTTTTATTGCACATTTGAATTCCCAAAGAACTGATCACGGCTTCTCTGCGGCTGGACCGTGAATTACGTCCTATTGTAAGAGACAGAGTAGTGCAATTAGACTTCATTGTACTCTCAGTAGTTGAATTGGAAAGGTCTCTAATAAACAAAGTAGGTTAAGATGCAACACATAAATGAAAAGGAAAGGATAT
>JABFPM010004263.1:0-12943 GCA_022817325.1 Idris sp. 1 HC-2018 | reverse complement strand
AAATTAAAAAAAAAAAAAAAAAAAAAAAAAACTTAAATAATTTATGGAAGTACAGACATTTCTTTCAAAATTAAGGTAAAAAATTTTCTTTCTAAAATGGTACTATCTTATTTAAACATATTGGGCACTTAACAACAATGATCGTGCAGCTATTTTTGTACGTTTTTATGTTTTTTTTTTATTTAATGAAGTTTTACAGATCAAAAAAGTTTAAGTATTGCTTTTAACTTTATGAAAGTTTATTTTATGATATACTTTTGTCACAAATTATAATTAAAACATTAATTATAATTTGAAACATTATAGCTTTTTTGTTAAACATTTTTTAATTCATTATTAATTTATTTAACAAATTTGTTTTAATCTATTTTTTCTATATAAAATAAAATGCAATGTTAATTATAATAACTGAAAGGTAATGATGATGAAGCGAAGCATATTTACCAGATGGGCTATATTTACCGGATTCGTGGGGCTGTCGTATATCATCATCGCGAATACTTTTGTAGGTCGAAGTTACGCTTTCAAATCCATCAGGACTTCCTTTTAATTCGGACGGGTACTCACTTATGCTATCTCTAAAATTACCTCAAATAATATTTCTCAAATCAAGCACTTAATACCTAATACATTTTTTATAATAAAAAACAAAAATGAAAATCTTTATCAGTCAAAAATTTTGATTTCAAAATGAACAAGACAATTTGCAAGTAAAATATTTAAATTCATTATTAGTATTTAACAATAACTGAGTCAACTCATATAAAAATGAATGTTTTACAATTTTTATCAAACACCTTATGAACAATCCACAACCTCGTAAAACTTGTGATATTAAATTCTATTTAATTAAGCTTATCTGAAAAGTTGTCGACAAAATGAAATTCATAGCACACTTAATAAACACTTAGTGATAATGATCATGCAAGATAAGAAAATTTACGATGGTCTTTCGTGCGTTCAATCTCACCTGAAATCGACTTCATTAGTGTAGTCACTATCCAGATAATCGTCGTACTCCGGCGTGGAGTAGGGAGTTCGGCGCATCATTAGTATCCTTGGCATCCAGTTTAGAAATACTTGGCGAACCCAGGGCGACATATTATGCGTCGACGGTGAGCTGAAATGATTTTGTATTTTTATCTCTGACAGATTTTATCTAGGTATCGGTATCTTTGGACATCTCTAAAGCGGATTGACTGCATTTCTTTTTCAAAAAAAGAGCAGTATACAAGTATAAATTAATCAAACGTTTCCGGCTAGCTGCAATTACTTCTTGTACTTAATGAGATTGACTATTTTTCTGCCATTTATTTTGCAATCGAATATTTTAATTGACATTTTATTTTAATATTTTTGAATTTATGTTCGTTTAATGGAAACCGGTTTTATACAAAAGCATGTACATTTAATTTCTTATATAATGTAAAGTGATTTACTGTAACTTCATTTTTGTAAGAATAAAAGCAGGAAATTTATTTTCATTTATAAAATCACTGTTCTTGGTGATCGAAAAATATTTATGAATAATTAATTACTTTTTTGTTTAGTCTTTTACCATCGATGTTTTTTAATTTTATGTTTTGAGGTGTTATCAAACATTGAATTCCTTTATAACTACGTTAGGAATTAGTTAATCTTTATAAAAGTAATGATATACAATTATGTTTTAAAATTAAATGTACAAAATTATAAATAGGACATTTTTTGAAAAGTTTTAAATAATTGAAAGGGTAATAGTATAAAAAAGGTTTTCCAAAAAGCAAAATTTAAATGAAAATTATCTCGGAGTTAAAATACTATGAACAAAATGGTAATAATATAATATACAAAAATATAATAATAATTTAAATATTATCAAACAATTTTGGATGCAGCAATGGAAAACATTAATTATAAAAAAATGTTACATTAACTTGAGTTTAAATTTCCTTAATAACTAAAATATTATAATAATGGCATACCGAAAATGCACGTTGAGAACACAAACAGTTATCCAAATCGATAATGTTACAAGTATCATTGTGAACAAAAGATATTTGCCAAGTAGTGGAATGGCCAAAGAAGTTGGCGGAATAATTTCCGCGAGCAACAAGAAGAACACAGTCAGCGACAGGAGAATGGAAGAACACAATGAGACCTATAATGAAAATTTAATTGTTATTACGAAGTTTATTATTAAATAAACGAATTCACATCAGTTTTTAAAATTTAAAATATTAACACAATGCTCATTGTGTTGAATTATTTTTTTGAATTTACCTTTTCTCCTGAATCACTAGGCAAATAAAATACCAGTACGGTTAAAAAAGTGATTCCAACGCAAGGTATAATTAAATTCACAGTATAAAACAATGTTTTTCTTCGCATTGTTATATTAAAAGTGATGTCTGTAAAAAAAATGTAAATTGGAGTTCTAGTTTTAGTGTTTTGTTTTAAACAATTTCTCATTGGCTTGCTTGTTTCACCTGAATAAGGCTCCGTACAACAAGGATAATATTCTTCATTTCTTGAAGCTGGTACTTCTAGAATG
This sequence comes from Idris sp. 1 HC-2018, assembly GCA_022817325.1. Lineage (NCBI taxonomy): Eukaryota > Metazoa > Arthropoda > Insecta > Hymenoptera > Scelionidae > Idris > Idris sp. 1 HC-2018. The sequence goes on along the minus strand of JABFPM010004263.1, from coordinate 10,410 downwards.
TCCCATTCCACTGACAAATAGAAATCACTCAGATCAATTCCAATGGATACCAAGTTACTTCCAGCTTCCTGTTCCATGTGCTTTAGATCAACCTATTAAAGAGTAAATATATATTAAATAAAAAAATAGGGTCAAGTCGGGTAAAAATGATCAAGGTCAAAAAGCTTGGTAAAAATGATCAGTTCAATTTATAAATAAAAATAACTGAAAACTTGTATCAAAATATATTTTCTCATTAAAGAAACTTTTGTTATTAATGAAAATAAATGTATGCAAGTTTAAAAGCAATTGTATAATTAGAAAATAATTGTTATTGTTACCTGTAGCACATAATATGGCTGTGTGAAATTTTGTTTAACGCTTGCAAATTTATTGTCAATCTTCAAATGTAACGTGAAAAACTTAAACCTTATATATGGAAAACATATTTTGAAGTATTGTAAATGTTGCGAGTATTGCAGAATATTTGTTTATAACTCCAAACTTTATTACTAACTTACTAAAGTTATCGGGTAAAAATGATCAATGTTAAAATGAAATCGCTGAAAGCACACGGCTAATTTTTAGTGATAAATTATATAAATGATATCTAAGTAACTAAGTATTTGAAATTTATTGATTCAGTGATGGTAAATTTTGCCTAAAATTTGAAACTGGTTATTTTGGTTTTGTATTGACATTTTGAGGTTATGTTCTTTGAATTTACGGAGTAAATTATACAAATGTCTATTAATTAACTACTGCATTTTTGTATTAAAATTATATTCTGATCATTTTTACCCGAACTAGCGGATAAAACTGATCAGCATATAATTTATTATAACAATTCAACGCAGTTAATTTTTTAGTTTTTAAATATGTATTAATATTTATAAGATCTTTGTTTATATTTCTGACGCAAAAATGATAAAATTTTATGAATAATTCATGATATACTTAAAAAAGTTTGCAAAAACTGATCATTTTTACCCGACTTGACCCTATCAACCTTTTTTATTTATATCGCTGATTTCAATTTTTTTTCTTTTTAATGGAATTTTGATTTTTTCGCATATATAGTTTGAAATTGGCATTCTAAGGTATAAAATGTTAGAAATTGTTAGCAATCTTGTATTTTGTTTGTAAATCTTTTGTATAAAAATTAATTTTCGCATAAAAGTATTCACATTTTATATGATATAACTTTTGATATAAATAAATTGAAATTTATTTCAAGCTAAATTTAACAGTGAAATCTCTCAATTTTTAAATAAATCGAACAAAAAAGTTGTTTACTGTGCAGTGAACAAAAGAGAGACATTGAGTTCTATAAAAAATATAATAATGTTAACATAATTATAACAACTATTTATAACTCTTAAGATTCTCGAAATAATTTTAATGAATAACTTGAACTGAACAAGCAAAATGAAACAATGGACATCATTGTTTTGAAATTGATTAATAACATTCTATAATTAAGTGAATATTAAACTCCATTATCCGATTGTAAGACCGAAAAAGCCATAAAACAAACAAAGCAACGTGTTCTCTTCTATTTTTTCTTTCTTCATTTTTTTGTGAAAATTCGCGAGCGGAAAGAGCGTACAGAGAAAAAGCTGAATAAGAACCGGTGGCGTGAAAACCGCATCGCAAATAAATCATTCGCTCGGCAAAGTGCAAAGTATAATCCGCGAATGAGGATCCTCGCGTGGTGTTTCGAAAAGAACAATAAAACCAAACGAATGAAGCGCGTGTTTCAATTCAAAGAATAACTTCCTCAATAAATCCAGCAAGACGTCTTCATTTCCATCGAAATAATATCGCAAGCAGTTAGCCGAATAATGCAAAAGTGCTCTTGACAAGAATGGATTGATGAGCAAGCCAAATGAAAACAATTTTTTGTTACATATATTCGCGCAACTTCTTTTCCTGCTGATTAAGTATTATTATAAATGTACGTTTTCCATGTTTTGTTTCTGTGTTCCGTAAAAAAAGATTTTATTCAATAATATTAAAAGCCTCGATTCATTTATGCAAAATAGATTAAAAAAAAGAGAGAAAATTTTGCCCGGAAGAAGTAGTACAAAAAATGGAGGATTATTCCTGAGTAAATGAATTCAGAGTGGCTGTTCACTTTATTCCGGGCACGCGAGGGTTCTGCATTAAAACAGACATAATGATGGATTTATGGAGGAGTGGCTAACCTGCGCTCCGTTGTAGGTCCAAGACCCGAATTTCATGATGCAAGACTGCTCATCAAATGGAAAATACTCAACGTTGATCTCACAAGAAGACTTGTAAATCGCGGGTGGTTTCCAAAATACTTCGCCGGTGTATTTCAGGGTAGCCTTTGTCATTAAGGTCACCTCGTAATTTCCGTCGGCACTGCAAATCAATATTTGTTTATTTTTTTTGCTTTTTAAAACAGAGAAAGTCAGCATTTTAGAAGAGAATATTTTGATTTAAACAAATGCTTTTACATTTTATTTTACATTTTGGATTTAACTAAATATATTTAATAAAATGTGTGAATTAGAAAATATTAAGGTCTTTTGTTGCAAATTAGTCAAAATGACAATTGAAACAGCGATTAAAGTTAAATTGGATATTCTTCCAATTCGAGCAATTTTATTAAACTAAGTACTGGACTACTCATTTTTAAAATTGCAACTTATTCTAAAATTATCATTATTTTTATTGAGTTTAATATTTCATGTTTATGTGAAAATATTAGCAAATGTAAAACATCTATAAAAGTTAATTGAATAAATTTTGCATACCAATACACGTTATAGCTTATGAAAATTTTCATTATTTCATAAATACTAAAACAGTTAGGCAGCAAGTATCTTAATTACAAAGTATATTTTTATGAAATAAAATACGTTTTTACAAACATCTTTTTATAAATAATTATGACTAAAATAATCTTGCTTAATAAGCATCTACATGTATCATTATTTTTAACAATTAAATGTTTGCTTACTGAATAATAATAGCTTTATTAAATGCATATTTACTGCTATTAAAATAAAAAGTATAAGATTATCAAATATAAAACAATTAATTAAAAAGTTTGATGTTTGTATAATACAGTGTAACGCATCATACGTTATTATATGCATTATATTATTAATAAAACTAATATTAATTTAATCATAATTAATCGATATTATATTTATTTAGACAATAATATATCTTTTATATATAATGAATAAATTATAATTGTATAAATAAATTAAATAATAATTTATAATAAATTTAAAAATAAAATATACACAATAATTATTAAGCTTTCTTTTAATTGTTTAGTATTTAATAATCATATACTTTTGGTTTTAATAACTTGATTTTAGGTAAATATTTTATTTAAATATGCATATAATAATGCTGTTTATTCAGGGAGCAAACATTTAATTTTTAAAAATGATACACGTCGTTGCCTTCTACACAAAAAACAAGTGCCTGGAATTAAGTGAAATATACTTGAATGAAGTGAAAAATATTTTTAATTTATATTTATATAGTATATTTTTGCAAGTATATTATATACTTGGATACAGTACAAAATTTTGTATCAGTGTACGCAAGACTATTTTAATAATAATTTCGAAAGTATTTGTAAAAAAAATGTTTTATTTCGCGTAAAAGTACATTTTGTAATTTTTCAAAGTACACATACAATTTCGTTTAATATATTTGCTGCTAAACTGTTTTAGTTCTTATTTATATAATAATGAAAACTTTCATAAGCTATAACGTATATTATAAAACTCAAAAATGCAATAGTACGTCGTTTGCGAAAGTTTTATTTTCCATATAACTTGACGTGTTTAAATAAATTTCACATTCAAATAAGTCTCTAAAATGACTGTGGCATGTATACAAAAATTAAGAAAAAAATTCGAAGATTAAGAATTTGCAAACAATTTATGTCTATCTAATAAAGCTCATCTTGGTAGGACTACCTTAATTTGTGAAATGTAATATTAGAAGTAGAAATGAGTAAAAAAAAGTATTTTACTAGGACTTTATTACCAATTTAGATATAAAATCTATAAATTGGGATTTACTTAAGTAGAAATAGTTTATGTAAAATAAATTTTTTTAAAGTTTATTTCAATTAAAAAAGTATTGTGCGCAAATTATTAGTATAAATTATACATACATTGTGTCAATCATATTATATTAATAAAAGTTATTTTTTAAACTTTTAATATTTTTAACTTTTTAAATTCATCTTACACCTATTTGTATTCCTGCAAGACGATAATCGATAATGTTATCTATTTTTTAAACCAGATACTCTGGTATCAGAATCCTTAATTAAATTCAAGTTTTCGATGTGAAACTGCGTGTTCTTTATACATAACATGTTAATGGTAAATATGCGCAAGTATAATTATATCGTCATAAAAGCGTTATGCATTAAATGTTGTAATATTTCAAATATATTTTAAGTTCCCAAGATATGGTATTTATTTTATATAAAATATGTGCCCGCATTCACGTTGCTGAGCTTGTAATTGAATAGTGCAAATATTTGTAGAAAATCTTTTTATAGTTTGATACAAATCATTTTTTTATCTTTGAATGTAAAAAGCTTTTTATTTATTCAAAATTTAGAATATAATTTATAGAAGGAAATTAAATTAAATAAAAAAAATCTGGAACAGTTTCATATTTTATTTTCATTAAATTCTTAATGGTAAGAATTACTGTTTTTATTGAGATGAAAGATAAATAATTCAGTTTTGATATATAAATAAAACTAATATGCAAATTTTATTACGAACTGGAAGTAATTGATTTAAAATAATCAGAGATTCTTTGTATTTTGTTACTGTTTATGTAACATTTCAAATAAAAATTTATAATTAAGATTTTTAAAATACTGTGAGGTATTTTATAATTTTAGTAAAAGAAATTTATATTAAACAAAATTATAATTTTCATATTCTGAACAGTAAAGTATTATTATAGGTGAAAAAAATCGGTTTGAGAGATGGTTAACTGCAACCATTATTCACCGAGAAAATGATGAGAGGACAAAGCAGTCTGATACGTGTTTTAAGCAAATTAGACTCACTTGTTGTACAGGACGATGTCGGGCAACCATATATTTTCCGAGGGCACATAAAGCATTTCTACGCCACCGTATTCCTCGGGATCCCACGTTAGCTTATAGTCGAACCATTTCTGTAGATAAAATTATGGTTTATGGTTGTTAAATCTTAATTGCCGTTCCTGCTTTTTTCATGCAAACTTTAGTCTTGACATTTTTTTTCTTTTTCACAATTTTCCTTTTTTCATGTAAAACAGTATTGAAAATTGTTTATTGTACTGCAGAAAAGAATAAAGGTGTTCTTGATGAATTTAATGTTAGTTTTGAGAATCGAAACTTTCTCAATTTAACTTTGGTATACGTATAATCAGGTATACGATTTTCATTCAAATAGAGTTATACGCAAAAGTTTTATTACGTAATTCCTACTTTTTTTCTTACATTTTCGTTTATCATATAGTCAAGTTTATATAAGATTTTCGGATGAGTTGTAAAAGAAAATTTGATAGCTTTAATTATGTCTTCTTAAATCTTAATGTTAAATAGTAGCGTTATTAGTAATTTACTTGGCACACTTAAAAGAAACAAATTTGAAGATCTACTTGTTGTGTATTTTAACAAAATAATATTTTAACAGATTATATTAAATTTATATAAATTCAACTTTGTAATACGTAGATAGTTAAAATAATAATTTTCAATGTTATTCTGATATTACAAATTATAATTCTGATCAAAATAGAAAGTAATAACTGAAAAATAAATAATTTAAAGATTTTATGAGAATAGACAAAAGCAATTCACTGAGTGGATTTGTTTAAATTTATAATATAAAATTGTTTTTTTTATTACAAAAAATTGAGTGATTTTGTTTATTTCAGGAACTTAAATAAAAAAATATTTTAACATTTTTTTGAAAATAGTTTTTAAACTTACTTGCTCAACCCATACATTGGTAGTCATCACTTGATTTTTCAAATTCTGCAAAAAGATAAAAATGATGTTTATTGAATCATTTTTCAACTTACTTTAGTTCAGTTATAATGAATATTCACATTCAATTCAAAAGCAATTAAAATAGTGTACACATTGTTTTAAAAAATTATTTTTGTTTTTAAATAAAACTTTTTATTTGTTGATGTTCAATAAAGTAAAATATATAGCCCATCTAACATCTTATCATGTCACCGTTAGACCAAAAGAATTAGAAGCTCTATCAAATGTAAGTTTTTCCCACTGTTGCAGCCGAGTTATTGTGACTGATATAAAAGCGGCTTTGCACTCTTATATTTTAACATTGAAAAAGGAATTATTTTCTTTTTACATCGGAAAAAATGGCACACAAATAATTCTCCCTGAAGCCAAGAGAAAAGTGATATGCTACTTGACACACTATTCATTTTGGAAAAAATGGCTAAATCTCTTCAACTGAATTAATTTTTTTTGCATACAAAAATTAAAAAAATTACTTTGATGGTATTGATTTTGAAATTAGAAATTCAAACTTGTCTAAAAATATACATTTCTTTTAAAGACTTGCAAATATAGTATAAGTATTTCATACAGTTTTAAATTAGTTCAATTAACGTAACATTATTAATGAAAAACTATAAAACAATTTAATGACTTACCATTTCTATTAGCTGGGACAATTTAAGTCTCAACCACACGGTGAGCGTTTCAGTGTTATTAATAACTGGACGAATAAGTCTGTTGTAATTTGACAATAAATCATCATAGAGTCTTTTTGTATAAGGATTGGCCTCATAGTCTTTGATCAATAAAGGATTCCCTGAAATGAATAATAATTATGGTACGAAAAAAAACCTGGAAGAAATTTTGACAAAAATAAATAATAAATATTGTCTGAATTTGATTTTGACATATATATTGTTTCCGGGATCCCGCCCACTAGTCAGAAAACATGCCTGACTAAACTTATATACTCACCACTTACGACAGTGATAAAGCCAGTGATTATGAAAAACACCACTATTTTCTGCATTTTAATTTTAACAGAGTACAAAACGTAGGCACATTAAAGCCATTAAAAAAGAAAGCACTGGATTTTGTTGAGCTAAAAGTTAAAATAGAAAACGTCTGTGTTATGAGTGAGTTTAGTGTCAGAGTGGTCTCAGCATCCCTTGTGTACCAAAATCAATATCCGACAGCAGCGCCAAAACACTCGTCTGTAGATAATGTCGCGTTCATTCTTAACTTTATACGAACAATTGATAGCTGTAAAAAATTTAGTTTTTTAAAAATTCGCTCAGGTTTAGCTGTAAGTAAAAATAAAAAAAGAAAAAAAAAATTAACGAGTGTATATTTATTATATACATTTAAAATCATTTATCAAGTGTTTTGGTATTTGATTTGAATTATTTTTTTCAAATAAAACTAACTTATTACGTTAGGTATAAGTAATTAATTCTTGTTTATTTATTGACAGTTGTTTGTATAATTTTAGAGTGTTCTTAATGGTTTTTCGATAACGTCATTTGCAATTATAAATTAATGTCATTATATTTTAATATTGTCAATATTTGTAAAAATTGATTATTAATATTTCTTAACTAGAAGCTTTTAACGTGAAAAAAATGTGTTTAACACGTTGTTGTAAACTTTCTGCATGCATGGATTTACTTTGTAAAAATAAAAAGATTTGAAGGAAATACAAGAAGGAAAAAGAGAATGAAATTAAAACTCGTTTTTGATCCGATATTGAATTGATAAACTTTTTTACGGGGCAATAATTTGTTTTATTTTGTTACGCTGTACATATTGAAAAATTGCTTTGATCTATATCAAAAATAATTTTATACATTTTGTATAAAAGGTAAATGTTAAAAAGGTTTTTAAAACGACACAAAACAAAGGTAACTTATTTTAGCAATTTTTGTTCTCTTGCTATTGTGTTGCTGTCAGTTTTTCATTTTATGAGCTCATTTCAAAATATTGTGACTTTTTCTAAAAAGATTTTATAATAAAAATTGCTAATCTTCAGTATCAAAAACAAGGATTTGTTTTGTTTATAATATATTAATAAATTCAGTTTTGTCTCTAAAATGTATTTTCAAAGAAAATATTTATAAAATAATTTACGAAATATATAGATAATTCAATTTCAAAGCTGAAGCACAAAAAGTACTTGGGGATGTAATAAAGGAATTGTTAGGTGACCAAGCGAACACGACTGAGAATAATGCAGGGCCATAGGACGACCAGTATATCGTTCCTATTTCCGTTCACTATCAGAAGGAAATTGTTACTTCATCAGTTGGCTCATACAAAGATTAATGTTCCTCGCGCTTTGGCTGTCATCTGCAAGCTAGTTCACGACACTGTCTCGGACATTAGATTATGTGAAACTATGGACATGGCTGCTGATATATGGATTTTCTTTGATATTAATCCCCCTGCTCCAACTGAGTCATAAACGCGTGCGATTCCCGTCAAAGATTTCGCTAAAATGGCCGAATAATGTGCGTTTTTATCACGACAGATATAGCTTGAGTAATATACCAGTTAATATCGTAATTTCGAATTGGCGTGTCAGATAAGGAAATCAGGCCGGGCGAATTGCTGTTGCTCGATCGAATCTGGTCTCACTTCAATTTCTGCCAGTCGAATTTGCGGGACCTCCATTTAAATCATCATATATATATATATATATGTATATATATAATAAAATTGTTAGTTAGATTATTACTATTTTTGTAATTTGGAGTGAGAAGTAGGAAAATCTATGATTAGTTTTTAACTTTTTTCATTATTGTGAATTGTTTTTTTTATTGAATATAAAAAAGATAAAATTCAAAGATGCAAATAAAGATACAAAAAATATAAAAATAAGGATATCCGAGGTAAGGACAGACAATTTTTATTTTATGGGTAAACCTTAGAATGGATTCTAGTTTATAACTTTTTTGTAAGAAAATAAATTAGTTTAGTTATATAAGTGAATTTTATATGATATGAACTTTTTTTACAATTTGTTAATTATAACTCTTAAAATTGTTAACAAATTTTATTTAATATTAAAAGATCAGAGGGGTCATTTTTGTATTTTGGTTTTAAATTCAAACAGCAATAGCTTTAAATTATTATTAAATACCAATAGTCTCAATTCGGTTAATTTCTAGAGCACCTGGTAATTTTGATTTTTCATAAACGATGTTTATGGAAACCTTTAGAAAAAAATGCTTATGTTAGTTTTATTTTCCATATTTCAGTATTGAAAAATCTGTAAAAAAATTGAAAGAAATTAAAAATTAATAAAATGTTTTTTTTTATGAAAACTATCAAAAAGTTAACTTAAAATATATATTTGATCTTCCATCTGTAATAATAGTTTCTGTTTCTAGGATTTTAATCCCTTCTGAGCGTGTTCTGTCTTCTTCTTTTCTTTTATTAATAAAGTGGTTACGAAATAATTGTTGTGGCAGCAAAATCCTAGTGCATGTAGAGTTAAGATGAAAACTAGTTGAAGGGTAGCTTATTGATTTCGAGATACTTGCAAAATTTTGCGAAAGGAAGAATTTATACAAAGTCATAAAATTTTAGTTACTTATATACTTTTGTCACGTCGAAAATAACTACGCAAAATCAAACTTTGATGAAGCTGACATGATTTAGGTTAGAGTTTTTGGAGTTTCGGGTGACTCATTGAAAAATTGAAAATACCCTTTTTTGAGTCTCCCTAATGTATAATATACCGTAGAAGCGGATGAAACGGGACACTTACGTTTTCGTTGCAACTATTGGTGCTAAAATTAAAATCGCTCGCAAATTTATACGTTTACTAAGAATTTTCTTTAATATAGGGTTCATTCTTTCAATTCGCTTTAAAATTAGCACAAATAATATAAAATATAGCTTAGAATATCAATTTATTTAAAAGTGGAAAAATGAAAATTTTCTGATCAAGCTAAAAAGCTTCAATCTTTTTCTATAAAGAAGATTGTAAAAAAAGTTTTGATCTATTTTTTCAAAAAAGTATATATAGATGATGAATTATTGTTAAAGAAAACGTAAAACAATTAATTGTTATAAATATATCATTAAAAATTCAAATTGTGTAAAACTTGTGGGTGAAGCGGGACAGTCAAAATTTGAAAAATATCATGCTGATTACTGAGAAAAACAAAGTAAGCGATTGAATAACTTTTATTTATAATTTTAAAATTAAATTTAGTAAATTATATCCCGATTGGTGATTTATATAAAACTTTCCTATAATTGAATATTGTCAAATAATGTATATATTCCACCCCTCAGTAAGTTTTATTCAAAAATTAAAATTAAAATTATTAAAAAATATGATGCGTTGAACAAAAAAGATTTTGTTCTTATTTATTAATAAA
>JABFPM010004262.1:0-12944 GCA_022817325.1 Idris sp. 1 HC-2018 | reverse complement strand
TTATATCAAATTGTTTCACCTAAAAACAGTAAGCGAAGAAGCCATTTCTACCGCCCTTATAAGAAAAAATATCATACTTTACTGGTGAACGAAATGGGCGATCATACACAAGTGTGTGACCCACTCGCTTCGCTTGTTGGGTCATACTACACTCGTGAACGAAACGCCCATTTCGTTCGCAAGTAAATAATATACTATTATTGTTAAGTTAAAATATAAAACAATAATTTTTTAAGTGACTTATATATTAAATATTCACAAGTTGCGTACTCTAGTTTCCATATGTAATCGATATCTGATATTTTAAACGACGTCATAAACAAAACGATCTGGGTCAACTTTGAACTGTTTTCAACATTTTAAAAAATGGTTTGTTAAACTTTAGTTGCATTCAGTCGTACATTTTGTCAATGCAGTATATTTTTTATGACAACTGATCTTAATAAACTGAATTTGATGTTTTATTAAAAAATATGAGTTTCATGTAATGCAAAACCTTTAATTTTAATTCAGCTGATCAATTTTTCAAATTATCAAATCATAAAGAATAATTAATTTATTTATATATAAAATTATACATATTTTAATTGAAAATTTTTTTTAATTTATATGAAATATTTTTATATATTTTTATTTAATCTATGTTATACATAAATTAATCAGATTTATTCAATGCTTTTTTTTAGATTGAATGCTGTTTAAAATGTTAAAATTTGTTAATTGCAGTTCAATATACTTGTAATATATTTTTTCGAGATATTTTTAAGAAGGCTTATATAAAAATATCATCATAAATAAAATTGAAAAATAAAATGTTGCCCTCCATGATATATGGAAAAATGAAAAGATAATGTAGACACACCCAGGGTTTCATACTATTGAATCAATTTTTCACTGTACAAACGGGCCAATAGAAAAAAAACAATGATATTTTTATTACAGAATAAAAGGAAAAAAAAAGGTTACGTTTAACTAACTTTTATTTCTCAGCTTTACGTGCTTTATCCAAATCTAACAAATATCCACCAACCCATTAGAATCTTTCAATTTGTTTTATTTAAACAAAAAACTAGATTACAATGTTCAAAATTTGACTTTATCAAATTTTTTATTGTTTTTTTTTCATACAGATTAAATATAGTTAAAAACTAGATATAAATGAAAACTATAACTTTTATTTAAAATCCATCTATTTATACTAATTTTTTAAAACAGTTATATAAAAACAATTTCTAATAATTATAATTGTTTAAATAATTGAAAGCATTTGAATTTTTCATTGCACTTTTTATTTTTCAGTGTAAAAATAAAATATTTCTTATCATCCTTCAATATTAAATCAAACTATTGCGAACAGATGGCTGGACCATAAAACATTTCATGCTCACACACTTTTCCTTATAATCATCAAATCGGGTCATCGTCGGAAGAGAGTCAACCTTTCATTAAACTTGAAAATCCACTTACAGTAAGAAGATTGCGTTCGTTGTTTATGACGAATCCATTTTTCCAATATTTTTTTTAAAGTTCATTATAACTGCACTTGGAAAAACAACAACTATTTTAAAAATATGACAATTACTTAATTATGCAGAATGAAGAATGTAAATCGAAGATGCATTTATTGCGGCAATAATAAGTTTGTGACAAGCTTAGATGCGAAGGTGCTGTGCGGCATAACGACTCTCACGGGAGATTTGAGCAAGAAAATGACTGAAATGTTACGACAGGTGTGCCTGATAATCTGCTAAAAGCAAAAAGAAATTCTTGCTAACTTGTTCAAAAAAAAGAGAGAAAAGTTCTATGCGAGCTTGAGAGAAAACTTAGAAAGAAGAAAAAGAAAAGACGCCGCTTTTTACGAAATTGTACCGTTTATTACTTGATAAAGTCATCTTATGCACCTTCAATTAATATCAGTGAGTGGTTGTTTTAATCAGCAGAATAAAAATTATTTATTAAATAGTGTTTTTTTTATTAAAATAGACATTAAAATTGAAAACAACTCTGTTTAAAATTTGAAACAATTTTTTTTCATCACACATCACACATAAAAAAAAAGTACTTTATTTAAAACTTAAACTTAAAGAAGTGTGTAGTTTAAAAAAATATTAAATATTTTATTTTGTGCTATTAAAATAATAAATTTATTAATATTTATATTGTTGTGCATAAATTATGTTTTAATAACATAAATTTAAGTTATTTAAAATAAAAGTGTTATTCAGAATTAACATTATTTTTTATTTTTAAATGAATAAAAATGTTTAAATAAGAGAAAAATAATGTTAAACAATTGAAAAAAACGATATAAAAGCTAATGTAGATGATTTCATAAAAATTTACTCTCTGTTCAAAATTGCAAATCTTGGATGGTATTTCTTCAAGTGAAACTGATCAATCAGTTGTACGCTTTTCGATTTTCTTGTACAGTAGGCGTTGAATTATTCAAGGATATTCACTTTTTTATTCTGCACAATAAATGCAAACCACTTGCTTAGTAAAATCTATATAAATCAAATACATTATTTGTTTTCTGCTCTTAATTTGTGAATGTGTAGAAAGAAAAATTTTATTGTTAAAATAACTGTAAACATTTTAACTATTGTGGATGTTAAAATTTATTTTTATTACTAATTTATTATAAATAAAATCAACTCTTCAGTGAAAGTAATAAAAATCTCATTAATTAAAAATATTGCAGTCAAATTTGTTAAACAAATAATTAAGATTAATAATATTGATTTTTTATTACAATATTTATCTTTTTTACAATAAAGTAGTTTATTGATCAATATCAAAGAAGAAAATAGAACAGATAAAAAATTGTCGAGAAATTTTTATATTTTTATCTTATATTTTATTTTATCTTATTTACATATTATGAAAGTTATTTAAACTTTTATTTTCACCTGAAGTGATACTTGAATATATATTTTTTTTTTCATTCCGATATTATAATAAATTTGCAAACCTTAATTTGATGCATAACATATTCGAATATGTACTGTAATAATTATTGTTGTTAAAAACTAGTTCAATTGGGAGGAAAGTTTTATTGTTAGAAAAAGCTTTAGAATTATTTTAAGCTGTAACAAGCTAGTTCTTTTTTTAACATCTTGTCAAGATTTAGTTTAAATACAGTGACCCTTAACATTTACAGTTTGATATTATAAATATCGAGACAAATTTCCAAAGTATCATGTAGATCACAGATTAGAATTTGTCATCAATAATTATTTTCATTTTGTAATTGACTTTTGATTTTACTCTATCTTTAAATAACTCTGTCATTCATCGTGACCCTGATATATGATCACTAATGCTTGCCAAAATTATTCGAGTTATTTTAACTTTGAGCCTGAGGTGTATTAATAATTTTAATATTATCGATAACTATTTTGTCAAACATTCTATTATTTACATCAAAATGTAATTTATTTTTTAAATACTCAAAATTCTTAAATAAAACAAATTAGCTCTTATTGAAAAGTTTAAAATGATCTAATAAATTTTCTATAGTATGACATTTTTACTATTGCAGCTAAAATTGTACCAGTAAATAGTACCAGAAAGCACAATTTTATATTAACTATTCAAACTAATTGAAATTATTTAAAAAAAAGATTAAAAATGATCAAAGTATAATCCAGCTGAAAAAGTTTTAATACGGATTGGTGCACTTTAATATATTCGTTTCAAAAGTTCGCATTTACTGGAATATATTTTTTGGTGCACTTACATGATATTTTTATTATTAAATTTTAGACATTTATAAAAGTATCTTTGATACTCACAAAACTAACAAAACTAAATGATACAAATATTAACAAAAAAACATCTTAAACTCTTTCAACAAAAGATCATTTAGTTTATTAGTTCTTTCAACGACATTACTTTAAGCAGGATAGTTTTGTTACATCAAGCTACAAAACACTATACAAAAAAAGTAACATTAAAATATGCCGTTTAATTAATGTAAGCTTTTGACATTTGACTTGAATTCCCTCTAAGTTTAGTTCTGAACTTTTGAAATACACTTCTGAACTTAATAGAGTTTTGTAGTTGACGTGGAATAATCTCACAAAATATGTTATAAAATAGCTTTTAAAATTAAATTACATCGATGGTCATAAAGTTTGAATAATTACACAAATTTTCCGGCTACATAGGAAACTTTAAGCGAATTGACTGATTTGAAAAGACCATTCAAAGGAATAATTCTTCTCAATTGAATAACGATTTCCATTAATTTGAGATATTTCCAAAATAAAAGTACATTTAAGTAACGTTTAATTTTTTTATTTCCAGAGAACCAAAACAGCTTGTTGAATTCAAGATTAATGGACAGACTCATACAGGTATAATAAAAATTAATGTAAACAAAAAATAAATTACGAATTTAAAATATTGTCTATTTTTAACAGTGACATCAGATATTCCTCCTGGAACATCCTTAAATGTTTTCATCCGAGATCACGCGAATTTAAAAGGAACAAAATCATCTTGTCTCGAAGGAGGATGTGGAGCCTGTATTGTAGCTGCAAAAAGAAATGGCACCACGATGGCTGTTAACTCTTGTTTGGTGCCAATTTTTATATGTGATGGGTAAAACGAAATTTCTTATAGCATTTTTTAATACAATACAAACATCAAGACATTTTTTATTTGACATTTAATAATTTTATTTAGTAAAATAATAATAATATATATATATATATATATATATATAGATTCTGTTTGAAAATCTGAATTTTTATATTTAATTGTAAAATGAAACTACGAATTCGTACTTGAATTCGTTATCATTTATCAATGTCATCATGAATCAAAATAAATTCGATTGTAATATCACCTTTCTCAATCATTTTAAGTTATATTTCACCACTAAAATAAAATCTCGATATTATCTTAAAAATAATCATTTAAAAGTATCGATATTAAATTGAATTAAATCTTGAAAAACATTTTTATTTTAAAATTTACGTAATTAAATGTTCTTGTTTCACGCGATTCAAAGAACCCATTAAATATAAGGCAGCTTTTGCTGAAAATTTATTATACATTACAAGAAATTATTGATTTTTTAATAAATTATTCAATAAAATTAAGTCTTAATTACAAAAAGTAAACTAAATTTTAAAATAAATTAAAAAAAATATTGTCCAATAATTGACTTCTTTGTTATGAAGAAAAAAGTCACATCAAGTTATAATTTTATTGCCATTTTATTACTCAATTTAAAGTAAACTTCCTCACCTTTGTACTCAGTAAAGTGCATTTAATGGAATTTTTATTATTAATACCCAATAAGTTTCTAATTTATACTTTTCAATCGAATCAATTTAAAAGAATTACAACAAATTATAAATAAAATAAAATAAATGGTATCATTATTTTGTGCAATTCTTTGTCCTTTATTTCATTTTTTATTAAAATAAAGAAATCAATTTTATTTTCATCAAAGTAATTTTATTTCCTTGATCTTAAAATAGGAATTTTAAAGTATTCAATTTAATGATTAATTTTCTATAATAACTCATTTATGCACTTGTTAAATTTTATCTTCATTTAACTTTCTTGTACAGCAATTATTCTTTTTCTCTTTTTAAACCTTTTTTTTAATAATCAACTATTTCCAAGCAATTTAAATTTCTTTGATAATATTCCCCAAGTTCAACCTGAAAACTTGATTTATATATTATTTAACTTATTTTCAGTTTTAATGAAAATGTACACTATTATTTGTTAATTCAATTTTAATTCAATTCCAAATTAAACAAACAAGTTTAAAGGTCTTTGAAGGTTTTAATTTGTAAACAAATTAGTATATACATTTTTTTTCTTCAAAAAAATTGTAATATCTTCTCACAAAAGGACAATAAATCGACATTACTTATGTATTAGTTGGGATATTAAGACTATAGAAGGCATAGGCAACAAAATGGACGGCTACCATCCGATTCAAGCCACTTTGGCGGAAATGAACGGTTCGCAATGCGGATATTGCTCGCCTGGAATGGTTATGAATCTATATAGGTGAGTCAAGATTGAGTCGACGAGACTTTTACAAGCTTTCTTTAACTTTAATCTGCATATACATAGAACGTCACTGCCCTATCAAGTCGTGAAATTCATTAAACTTGCAGAGAAAATTTCAGTTAAACTTAATAATAATTCAGTTTCAACTAATAATACAAAATTTATTAATAGCTTTGTAAGATAAATCGAAGTAGAAGTTTTTAATTGCTTTATCAATCAAACTTTACATACGTCCAATATGCTGATTCGTCTAGTGCACTTTACCCGGAATAATTCTCACAAGGGAAATGTCAGTCAAACCCTTTTTTGTTTCAACTCCAAATTATTGATGTCTGTAATACTGTCATCGTTTTATTTTTTTCCTTTTTTTGCTCAGTAGGATTAAAACCTTTAATTAAAATTAATTTTTTGCCAGTCTTCTGCAGGATGGCGAGGTAACCATGAAAGAGATAGAAAATTCATTTGGAAGCAACATTTGCAGGTGTACTGGATACAGACCGATTTTAGATACTTTTAAAAGCTTTGCTACAGACGCAGGACCAACTTGGAAGAAAAAAATTCAAGATATTGAAGTTCGTATACAGATATTTATTTTTTTCTAAAAAACAAAAAGATTTACTTTGAAAAGATTTTATTGGTAATAAAATATAAAATGCATTTAAAAGACAAAAACTTGCATTACAGGAATTGTACAAAATTAAATCCTGTCCAAAAACTGGAAGAGTCTGCACAAACCAATGCAAGGATCAGGACTACGTCACACTACCAGCGCCAGTTCGTTTAAACCTAGAAAATGCATACTTTGAAAAAGTTATGACGATCGACAGTTTGTTTGCTTTGTTTGCCAGCCGCGCTGACGATACCTATGTGCTCAACGGTGGAAATACCGCACACGGTATGGATGAGGCAAAAAAGAAAAAAAAACGTTGCATCGATTATAAATTTGATGCAAAAGTCAAACAAAGTGGTTGCATATCTATTAGATTATTTTTATTGCTCCATTTACAAACATTTTGATATTGGCCATTTTTTTAACTGCACCATTCACTGACCAAATAATATTCGAGTCAATATATCTCTTGTTTTATTTATATATATATATATATATATATTAGAGTGGCCTTATAAAAAAAATTTTTTTTGTAAGGGCAGATTCGTGTTTTTCAGGTTGAGAAACCATGGAAAAAATTTTTTTTCGATTTTTTTTACTGTGAAATAAGGCTTCTCTTCAGAGGCCCAATTTTACAAAAACAGCTATTTTAGCATGTATGGATGATTTAAGGTAAACTTAGCAAACCTTCTCCAAAGTTGTCATATATATGTCACATATATATATCACATATATATGTCACACCTTTGTGTATTATATACTATATATATTATATACATATATATTTATATTATAAGTCTTTTCTAGAAGCCTTATTGTTTAATTTCAAAAAATAGTCATTCTACAGGTAATCTCAAAACAATTTTGTAATTATAAATATTATCAATGTACCTTTTCAATTTTTTTTTAACTTTATAGAAATAACATAATTTTTTCGTGGATTTCTTGAAATTATTTGATGTTATATAAATTCAATTAAGGGAAAGAGGAAGCAAATAAATCTTACAAATTTGTAAGAAAAAATCGTGTATTTCCATATGCAATGCAGTAGTACTTATTTTATTATTTCGCAGTTAACATTACAAAAATAATTAAGGGTATATATTCCAAAGATTTCATAAGCTGTATACATAATTTTATATCAAATCACTTTTTCGAAAAGTTGGGAATTGTTTACGATACGCTTCTTGACATTGCAAAATAAACTGTATTTGCGCTTCGTCTTTTGTTAATCTGGTGTTAAATTCGTCGAATAGTTTCACATTGCGCTCCGCAATGTCATTAACAACTTTTAATGATCGAACAATCGTCGTGTCGCTGATATAATCTTCATTATGTTCCCAGGTTTCAGGATTAGAATGTAACCATTTCATATTCAGTTTGAACCTTTCAAAAAACATAATTGTTCTATGATTTACAAATTGTGCTAAACCTTTATCATATATTGCAGGTATTTCAGAACTATGTATTGAAATTCGCTTAATTTCGTCATCATTGTCATCCTTATCATTAAGTCTTGAAACCATTTTTTGTTTTTCTTGAAATGAAACATCAGAATCAAAAAAGGATAGAGACACTGTTTCAGGATTCAAATACCACAAATGATTTAATATTTTCTTGAGACCTATTTCAGATATTTTTTCATCTAATAATTTATAATCGTATAAACTTTTAATCAAGAGTAAATCATTGAAAGGAGCCTTTGTCGGGAGTTCTGCTTCGTACCAGTGCTTAATATAAACTTTCACAATAAAGATACTCATTTTTTTTAAACCAATTAGATCACGCTTACTGAATTTGAAAACATTACGAAACAAATAAATTTTTAGTGTATATATGGCTTTGGCCATCCAACGCGCATGATGAACAGCACCCGGAGCACGGAATTTGTAATTTTCATGAGGTTTTAATCCAAGAAATAACAAACATAAATGGAGCAATTCCTGATAATCTTGTCTTTCAATATTTTGTTTTAAATTGTGTCTAATTAAGCTTTCAATGACGTTAATTTCGTCTTTCAAAATAGAATTTATTTCTGGATCAGTTATTCCAGGTTCGAATTTGGTTTCACGAATTTCGCACCATTGATCCTTAAATTTTTGGAACATTGGCACATTTGGTCCAACAGTTCCAGGAATCAAAAGTTCAAAAACTCCTCGTAATAGCACTTCCATAATATGATGACGACATGGTAGGTAGAGTATAGTCCTTTCTAACTTTTGTTCCAAAAGAGTTGCTGCTCCAGTGATACGACCAAGATTTGATGGCGTTGTGTCGCAGCAAAATGCCTGAACAGTATCAGTAACATTCCATTCTTCTAATATTTCGAATATGGTTTCTGCTTGGGTTTTACCTTGGCCATTTTCTAGTCCGGGAATTGAAAGTAATTTTGATACATGTTCACTGGATAATACGATGGGTAATCGATCTACATTTTGTTGACTGACAATGTCTGGAAAAATTTTACCATCCCAATGTAAAACAAAGTGCGATATATTCTTATTCTGAAATTCTGCTTTGATTTGTGCACATTTTTCTTCACGAATAACTTTTCGGTGTTTTTGTATCGAAGATCTACTAATAATGTATTCTTCAGGATTTAATTGCGCTGCTTCGAGAATCGAGATAATTAAAGGCACCGCCATTCTATCTGATATTTTCGCTCTATCTAAACACGCAACGACATTTGGTGTGAAGATGTTAATTGATCCTCTTATTCTTTTTGGTTTAGGACTTTCAGACGAAAAACCAGATTCTTCAGCGTCAAAGGAGCACTGTTCTAAGGATTGAGATAAACATTGAAGAGATGCTTGTGAGTTGGAAGCTGTTCCTGAGGACTGAGTAGATTCTGAAATTTGTAAAATCATAATTTTAATATAATTCATAATTGAACGCGAAATTGTTAACAAAAATTTGTTGAAAAAACTATACTTACTTTGCGAAGAACTTTTGAACTCTGTTATTTTACCAACTCGTGTAGACAGTCTTTGATTACTTAAAAACTCAAGTTTACGATCACTCACCATGCTAGCAACATCAGCATGACCTATGTCGAATAATTTTTCCATTCCTTGCTTAAATATAAGTTTGTCATCTTCCGACTTTTTCACGAAATTTTTTTGGAACTTCACCCATTTGTCTATAAGTTTTTTGACGCAGTTAATAATATGTGGCTTATACTTCACCGGGATTGCAATGTCACTCCAAATGGCAGTAACATTGTCCACCACACGTTTTGCTGCTTCATTAGCAGTTAATTTTTGCTGTCTAGTATAGAAAAAATAATTTTGAAGCACATCAAAATTTGATGGCAATTGGTCTAATTCGATTTCAGGCGTCAGTATAACATTCATATAATCGTATATATTGTCAGCCATTATTTATGAATTTACTGAATAACAATGTTTATGTAATCAAATCTGAAACATAACTAAAATAGTTTTATTATTGATATATATAATTATAATCTATTTTTGTATAGATATTATAAATTATGTTTGAATTTGTTTAATGAGAAAAATCATTATGAGGATGGACAAGTCGATCTCGAACTAAAAACTGACTTTACCTCAAAATATAATAATTTACTAATTTGTAAGAATGAAATGAATTTGTTTCTTAACTAAAATTACGTTTTTCAGCTCAAAATGTTCGTTATTCTATTAACAACACCGCGTAACCCACTAAAATAAACAAAAAGTAATATTATCTAAAATATGTTATACAAAATTACAATAGAGACACAAATATATGTAAGGAAGGAAACATAACGACTTGTCTATCCTCTTAAAAAAATCTAATTGCATGTATTCTATTCTACACACTATATAAAAATTGTACTTACTCAAATTAATTTGTTAACTGATTTATTTAAATAAATTATATTAATATTTTAAAATATTACATTCACGTGGCACTTCTATATTCAGGAATTCACATTTATCTTTATCGATCAAATACTTATAGACTATTATGGAATAACTACACAAGAATACAAGAACTATGTATGCATAGACACCCTAGCGGATTATAACGTTAGTTCTTAAAACGCGCGAAAATACAAATCAGTTAAAGGTTTTGAAAAATTTATATTGAAGTCATTAATTGAAAATATAAATAATTTTCGAAAAATCTCCATGCTAATTTGTTTTATATGGCATAATAATTATAAAAATTAGTCTTTAGATATTCCGTCAGATGAAAAAATAGTATATTACTGCCGAGAGCACCACTGCGCCAGAGGATTGTACGCTATTTTATGTACCGTAGGAGCGGTCTGAAAATTGGACTTTTCGGTCCTAGGACGCAAAAAGTCGCTCAAGGGCGTAGCCCGAGAGCTTTTTCCGTCCTAGGACACGAATAATTCCACTTTTATCCGCTCCCTAGGTACATAAAATCATTTTTTCAACACTAATTAACCTTTATAAAATAATATATATATATATATGTGTATAATATATATAGTATATAATACACAAAGGTGTGACACATATATGTGATATATATATGACAACTTTGTAGAAGAATTGCGAAGTTTACCTTAAATCATCCATACATGCTAAAATAGCTGTTTTTGTAAAATTGGGCCTCTGAAGAGAAGCCTTATTTCACAGTAAAAAAAATCGAAAAAATTTTTTTTCCATGGTTTCTCAACCTGAAAAACACGAATCTGCCCTTACAAAAAAAATTTTTTTTATAAGGCCACTCTAATATACATATATATATATTTTTGTATAAATATATAAATATCTCTAATAGCAGTATTTGGTTGAAACAGATATTTAGTTGAAAATTGAACATGACATTTTTGAAACATTTCATGTAATTGAATCGAATAAGTTTTTCTTTATAGAAGTTAAAATATAAAAATAGTCATACTTTAATAATATAGATAATTCCAAAAATGGCTTTTCAATTGTATAATAAAAAATTATTTTTTTACCTTCATCACTATCACTATTATCTTGAAATAATCTTCTTGGCACTTTCTTTTTAGTGGGAGATACCCTTCTACCAGTGCTGTTGGTGCGGGGTACCTATGTATAATCATGATGTTAAATAAAAAAAACTATGTGAAAATGAAAATAACATTAAATTTTGAACTTTTAGTTTTATTTTTATATTACTGTTTTTCCCAAATACAAATTTTATACAATTTTGTATTTGTAAAAATGGAAAACAAAAAAAATATAAATAATCGAAAATATATAAGATTCATAAAAAATTATGTTTTTTTTAAAAAAAGTTACATTTTTTCTAAAAGAATATAAGTAGCAAGAGTAACATAATTTTTCAAAACATGATGTGACTTTTAAAAACTGTAGGTTAAAAATGAAACATCATTTCTGAAAAAAGAACGCTATGTTATAAAAGGTTTCAGTTAATAAAGTTAATTTACATTTTTTAATTTAAAATTAAGTGAAGAAAGTAATATCTTTTCTAAAAAATAACTTCACTTTGAAAAAAATGAGTTCACATTATTAAAAAGTTTACAGCGTTGCCAGTAAGCCAGTGAATAACTATCAAATTTTTATTCAAAAATTATTTGAAAGTATAAACATTAATCTTGAAGAAAAAATATTGATTTTTACACAAAAAATTAATTAAAATTTTTAGTTGTTAGAACACAGTGCGCCATATAGAAGATCAAGTTGGAAAATAAAATGTCTGCTACTTCAAACAAGTTAATACTATTTTCATGGAAATAAAATATCGTAATATTAAGTTTTACATCTCCGGGCCGAAAGTGCGAACTTTTGTTCCCCAAAACCGGGACGAAAGTTTTTTGAGGCTCTCTAACCAGGGACGAAAGTTTCCAATACATATATCTTTTGTAACATGATACAAAAGTACTCGCTACGCTTGGGCAATCATTTTGCACCCCGTGTCCGAAACCCGCACTTTAGTCCCTTCTTGCAAAATATACTATTTCGTAACAAATATTTTAATTTAAAAAAAAATATGTGTAAAGAAGTTAATCTCATATAAAAAAAACCTTGTTTTTAATTTTGTCTTGTACATGGCAAGCTGTGCACGTTCTAAAGTAAAATCTTTATAATTCTTTGTATGTCATTCATAAAATAACAAGCAACATATTTCTCTCTTTAAAAAAAAAACATCTGTAATCGTTTTTAAAAAAAATTATTATATTTTTTCCTCACTCTCTGTATTACGTGGACTGTATATTAACTGAATTGAAAATTAAAGTATTTTAAACTATTGTTAAATTTTATTTTAAATTAATATAAGTAAGAAAGTTGAAAGTGTTATTGTGAAGATACTATCATATGATTCG
>JABFPM010004261.1:0-12947 GCA_022817325.1 Idris sp. 1 HC-2018 | reverse complement strand
TATCGCTTCTAAATATAATATAACGTAACGGGGGAGGGAAGGGGGAGTCGGGAGGGAAGGGGGGGGTGTGTCACAATTGTGTCTTGACAATATTAAAAATCTTTTCATTGAACTTAACCCTGAGACACCCTTAGACATAAACTTAAATTTAATTTTGATTTTTGTTTTATAATTATTTACAATAAAATATTGAAACTTATTAATTATTTATCAGTTTGTGATCTAAAACTAATATAAGAAAACAAAAGAAACTAAGAATTGAAATTTTAATCTGTACAACCACTTAAACGATCTATGTATTATATCTCCTAAATTTGAAATGTCAGCAATATCTGTTAATTGCTTATTAAAATTTCGTTAGCTACCTTTAAAATTCTTAGTTTTAATTTTCAGCTTTGATTTTTGATTTTTGTATGAGATTGCAATTCAATTTTAAATTGAAAAATTTAGCGGTACAATGAAACAAATTCAAAGTAGTTCTCTCATAAACCAAATATACTATTTTTTTCACATAGTCTTGTATTACAATAAAACTAAGAAATTTTGTTTTCAAAATTTGACGAATAATGAATCAAAATTATTGCTTAAAAAATGTATGCCAATATAAGAAACGAACGAAAAAAAAAGAAAAAATTATTCCTTTGCACATGAACGTGAAATTGAGAGGAAAAAAAAAAGGACAAGCAAGTGCAAAAAATGTCGGCGCGGAAAAACGGCACATTGTGCGGACTGCCAATATTGTTTGCAGCGTATAATGTTGGCTGATTAGAAAAGACTCGTGGCATCTGCATTGTGTAAGGTTACGCTCCGCGCGCTATCTGGGAATGCACGAAAAATCTCAATTCGTTGCGACCCAGCCGCGTAGTATTGCATTCTCGGTCGCACATGGACACAAAGCCAGACTTTGTGTTCGCGTGAATTGCGCCTGTGTGTATTTACACCAACACTCACACCAAGAAAACTGCTAACGCGTTACCTAAGAATCTGTATTTATATTTTACACAGATAAATGTACGCGTGTTTTTATCACAAACATCAGATGTTTGTTGATTAAAAAATAAATAAGTGAACGCGCGGAGAAATCAAAACAATAAAAATAATAAGAAAAAAAGGAATATATATTTTGATTATAAATCTTAAATGTAATTACATTTATGGTCCATGATCAAAAATGTTTAAAACTGAAAATATCATTTTATTTGTTTGTTTGTTTTTTTTTTCAATAAAGCATAATATTGAACTAAAACTGAATACAAATAATCATAATGCGAAATTAATCTACTTTTCATCGGAGATAAAGTAGCGAGCAAACAAATTCCTTCTTTTCAAAATATTTCAATCACAACTCGGGTTATTCAAAAAAACAATAGTCCAAACTTTGGTTGTTATATCTTGTTTTTAATTGGAAAAAAGTACAAAGTTTGAAAGACAGAGCTGAAATTAATTTGAAATTTAATGAGTTTTACAAAAATATATTTTAAAAAAATGCTAAATGTTAATGATAGAAAAGTAAGCGTTAAAATAAGTATATCAAAGTGGGGGGACGGGGAGGGGGGGGGGCGGCGGCGGCATAAAAGTTGCCGCGGCAGATAAGGACGCGTCAGGAGAAAAGTGCGGAGCGGGGCAATTACGATAACGTCGGACAATTGGGAAAGAAGCAAAATCTGCGAAGCACGCGAAAAGACGATCGAACGCTCGAGCGTGCGCTCTGCAAATTAATTGTACGCATGCGTTAGCATTTTTTTTTGACGCGGTCATTGTAAACAATTTTTACGCGTCCGTTGTGAAGAGATCTTGATTTACGCATGCGTAAATAAAGACGCGACCTTCAAAATTGTAGCTGCATTTCGAGTGACCTCTACAACGTGTTTTGGCAACCAAAAATAAGCGCCGCAAAAAAAACAACGAACGAATTTCACGAAAAAAAAAAAATATCAAGAAAAAAGGAAGATTGTCTGGTATGTAAACTCGAGGGATCGTTAGACGTTCGACCGATCGCTTTACGATTTCGTCTTCCGTCGAATTCGTGACTCGAGGTCAAGCGGGAGGGCGACGATTATCTTTTGCGTGAAACAAACGCAGAGTGCGTGCATATGCCTTTTTTCTTTTCTTTCTACATTCTCAAGCGTTGCCTTTTTTTCCTCGCCAGAGAAAAATGTATACTTTTCTAACACGAACGGATAATTTTATTATTTAGATTTTTCAGACGAAAGTTCATAGTCATTATAATTTAAGTAAAACTGATAAAAGCGTTAAGATAAATTAGAAAGAAAGTAAATACTTTCAAAATATAATATAAAAAAATGTGAAAATTGATTACTGTCAAAACCTTTACAGATTTTGTTATAGTATCAATCAATGACACGTTAACGACTATTCGATATACATGAAAGATGCTGTATTCATGAAAACGATCATTTGGCCGTGAAACGAGAATGTAGACAATTAATCAGCAATCAGTTTATGACAATAAGAGTAAATTTGAATGTTTTAAACAAAACATAATTAAATTTTTAATTAAGTTATATCATGTGTAAAAAATGCGAGACTGAAGAAATATGTCAAAAAGTTGTAGTGCTCTTCCGCACTACTTTGCGCTGCGTTCTTGTCTTGTTTCAAAAATCTCGTCAACTTTATAAGATTATTATAAGTAGATCTTTTGAGATGTTAATTATCAAGTCTAACGTGTCGTTGTGTTGATACTAATAATATTTGACTTCATTATTCGTCAGCATTATCAGAGCCTTAAGCAATTGAAGTATAATTGGAATTATATATATATATAAGCAATGACTCTCAATCTAAATGCAGTCACGTCCGAATGAAATATGTATTATTTAGTACGCGAAATAACCGAAATTTGATCTACATAATTATACCAATATTTCGGTAGTTTTTTAAATTATTCGAGGTTATAACAACAACAACAACAACAACAACAACAACAACAAAATCGTTTCGACTTTTGTTCCGAAATTTTATAAAATGCTTCAGTTTTAGATTTTAAATTAAAATAAAACTCAGTTTTAAGTTTCAAAATGAATTATCACAAATTCTAAAACTTTAGATTCTTATAAAATTTATAATGTTTATCATTAATATTACAATTATACTTCTTACGATATAACTTTCAAATTATTTCCATTCAGTATATCTGACCATGAAATGATATCAATTTCATTTTCTAAAAATAAGAAAATATTTAACTATAATTACTGTTAATATAATATTTTTTGTATTGTTAGTAAATTGTTTTAAATTGTAAAATAAAACTTTTTAAACAGGACTAAAAGGCAGCGTCGCATTTTTAATTTTTAAAATTAACTTACCTTTTACATCTATATGAATGATCAATTTTTTATCTTTTTTTTATCAAATCTCGATTGTATAGCCTGAAGTTACTACTAATGCTAAATTCATATTAATAATATCTTCTGCAGCTCCAGTTCTAATTCCAGGAGTAGTTTCTCTCTTCTAAAACACAATGACCAGTACTCTTTCAAAGTCTCTCCTCAAGCGTGGTATTTATACCGAACAAATCGCAAATAATGTGTTTTCGATGAGCCGCCATTTGTCTTCATCTTTTTCGTCGAAAATGTGTCAAAAAAGGTATACATGTTTCAGCATCAAGGTATAATTATTGTAAAAATCCTAAAACAAAACATATCTTTTATGCCATATCAAAATAAATCTATTGTCAAATATATATAATTCAAATCCTTGTTTCTTCTTGATACTTCAACCTGTCTTTTCTCGCAAAATTCTTAAAAATCAACACAAAAAACAATGTATTCAATGTCAAAATAAAGTTATTGAAAAATACAGATATGACTTTTTTTTCGATACTTTAACCTTTTTAACAATTTTTCTAAGATAAAGCGCGAGAGAGATAAAAAAAGGACGATAGCTCTTGTGTAAGATCGGAAAATGTTATCCGGATGTATCGTCCGGTGTGCGCAATACGCATTAAGCCAAGTTGTTTCTCGTTTCGTCCCGCACATCTCCGGCGTGTTCCCATCCCCGGTGCGTTATGTGCGCGCGCGCGTGATTGCCTTCACACCTGAATACTACTTGAGTCGCGCGAGCTTCCGTGTGCCGAATCTCGCCAAAAATGCGCCAAAAATTCCGTCTCTCTGTTGAGGCTGCTTTTTCTTCGAGTTTAGCCCTGTCACGCCTAGCCTCGGCGTGTGTCACGTCGCGCATTTTTTTCGCACGCGGGCATCTCCGGCCGCGCGAGCCCCGGAGCCGCTGCCGCGCAAAAAACGGCGCTTCGCTTAGCTTCGCTAGGCGAGAGCACGGAGCGCTGCCTGGTCGGCCGAGTCCGAGCGCGCGCTGCCGCAGCTAGGTTAGTTGACCGCGGGGCCGAGCGCCGAGCTGACAGTAGGCCGGCGACGTCACACTGGGCCGGTTGAGCCCAACCTAACGTAGGCAGGCTCGCGATATAACTTTTACATGTAGCAAGGTAATCGTCAACATTTAGTGATATAACGGACAGTGCCGTTTTTCTTTTTTTATCTACAATTTTATATAAGACGAAATAAGTGAATTCAGCAACAAAGTGATCGACATTTTTGTCACAACATGTGCCGCGACTGCTGATGCACATGCCACCGCGCACGTGGAAGCACTCAGCGCGCTGTCAAAAGGCAGCGGAAAGTGTCCGCCCAAGTCACGCGAATATTTTTATGCCAAAATGATGACAATTTCAGAAAATATAACTTTGGGAATAACAATATCATTTTTTTGTTGATATTTGAGAGTCATATAAATGCGAAGTATTTTACTGTTTATCATTATTTGAATTATAACGGAAAAGTGGATGATTTGATTGGATGAAATTTGAGCTTTTCCGGGAATCCCCTGAGTAGTATGCAATCACTTCCTGGAAATTTTTGTTTTGATTTCTTCTTTATTTTTTGCAGACTTAAACACGGAAATGACATTTTTTTTTACAAAATATGATTTGTAAACACAGATATACAAAGGCAAAATGTCGCTATTTATTGAAAATTTTCAGTTCAGTGCATTATGATGAAAAGATCGAAAAGAGCTTGACTTTATATATATACATATAGATATATATATATATATTAATATTACACACCAAAATGACGCAGTGAAATATTTCGGTTGGTTTGTCCCAACGACAACAATATTGCAACGCAACAATATTCAACTTTCAACTTCAGCCTAACATGTGAGCTCTGCTACACAGTCTAGCACGTAATGTATGAAATACATTTATATCCGCATAAATTAGTGACATAAAATGCGCTCGACAAATGTCGGATTATGAAAAATCCCTGCAAAATTTGCGTTTTATATACTGCGTCGTTTGTTTTCTTATCACGCATCGTAACACGTGAAAAAAGAAAAAGACAAAGATGTTTGTTTGTTTGTTTTTTTTTTCGCAAATGTGACGCTCGCAAATAAGAGGTAAAATTCAATTGCAAATTTTCGTTATGCGCGCGACACGAAAACGAAACTAAAGAAAGCGCGTTAATTATATACAACCTATATAGGTATACAATCCCAAGTTGCGCGTGCTATTAACATTTAATTACACACCAAACTGTAAACAGGCTCGAAAAATTATAGCACGATCGCGATTCGTGCACCATTGTCAATGAAAACACGCGTTCTGAAATTGCGCGTTTAATTTAACATTACCAATTTCATCATACTTTGTCTTTTTTTCACCGTTTTTATTGGAATAGAATTTTTATTGTTTCTAAAGAATTTTACAAAATTGTACTTAGTTATTCTCGTAATTTTTCAAAATTTTTAATATTGATATTTTGTTATATATATATATATATGATATGTTTTTGTATTTAATTTTTCTTCTGTTATTAAATATTCTTACTTTGCTGAGTTTTTCTACTGTATATTACTTTACTTTATATTACTATATCTTACATTTACATGCGATCCTAATATATTTCTCTTATTGCTATATTGAAAGATCGATGCTTCGTCTAAATGTGTCTCAAAATCCGAAATAACTCGTGAGACATCTTATCTCAACTTAAACTTTAGTTTTAAACCCTAGCCAGCAAAAAAATTTTATCGAAACATCTTAATTTCATTTTGTACAAAAAACAAAAGAAAAGAATTTTTATTCTTAAAATTACTAGTAGCTGAAGTAAAATGAATATTGTTAAAAATCGTATGATAAGTTTAATTTGCTAATATTTATAATTAATTTTGTACTTTTTTTTAGAAGTTTTGTAAATGTAATTCCTTTGTGGAATTTAATTTGGAATACAATACAGACGAAATTAAGTGCTCTTTACATCTTAAAATGTACAATATTTTATAAACTTTTTTCTTAAATCTTTTATTTATTTATTTATTTATTTTTTTTTTTTTCTATAAAATAAAAGTCCATTATTGCAACAATAGTAAAATTGATAAATTTACATTGTATATTATTGTAAACGTGAGATCGTGTCTTTGGCAAAATTTTGCGACTCTTTGGTTATATTACAAACGAATAATCCGCACAAGCTTTAGATATAAATATGATAAGACTCGATACGTTGAGCAGATAAACGTTGATTATTTGAGCACTGATAAACTGTGTACAATACCATCATTACCGCGCGCGTTATACAGTTATCAATTTTTTGTTGTTTCCTTTAAAAAAAAAGAGATGCAGTTAACTGTTAGGTTGAGTTTAATTTCTAAAAATGTAATTGTCGCAAAATATGTCTTTCTCTGCGTGCGTATCAATTAAAATTGGTATTTTTAATTTGCTTTTTGTTGCCAGCATATAAAAATAACAATAAATCAAATTAGAAAGGTTCTAAAGTTTTTGGCCCGAGCAACTAATTTACTTGTCAGAAACACGCAACTGTAATTTCAGCCATATTTTGTTCTTTAAAAATATAATAATGTATATTCAAGCAAAGTGTCAAATATGAAATATTTTTTTGTTATCCAACTAAATAATTTATGCTTTTTTTCGTACAACAAAATTTCCAATTAAAATGTTGTCAGAAAGCTAATTTTGCAAATGCTAAATATTTGATTTGGTTAATAAAATTCCATTAAATTATAAATATATCAATTATTAAATATATTATAATCTTTTGTCAGCACAAAAACTATACGTTTTTCAAGAATTCTCATTGATAATACATATTTGATGTTTTCATATTAGTAGTTATGCATACACAGTTGACTATATAATTTAAAAGTAATGTCGAAATCGCTTTTAGCTAACTATGTATATATATATGTATATAAAATCAGCTCAGTAAATAAACGATAATTTAGAATCTAACTTTGGACTGAAAACTTTACATGAATTGTCATAACAAGTTTTTTCTAGCAGTAAATGTAATGATGATTGTTTCCCATTATACAGAGTAAGAAATTTGATTTATCTTACGAATTATTTCTTGTTAAAACTTGTGCGGCCAACAAGTTTATTAATAGTTCTCTTTTTGCAGTCAGTTCTCTAAAACAGAACATTTTTATAGTTTAAAAAAAAAACAACAAAAATTTTATTCTAAATACTTGACTTATGAACTTTGAAATTTGTGAACTTGTTGCACGGTCGAGAAATAAATAAATGAAACTGCCAAGATTAATTGTAAAAAGAAGTTTAAACTGCAATTATAATTGTTCTTCTTCTAATCTTTGTCTTATTTTGAATTAATTTATTTGTGAATAATTAGTAGCAATAAAATGTATATAAGTAAAACAAGGACATCGCAAAATGTTGCCAAAACTACGAAGGTGTTACGAAAATCCCTACAAATTATCGTCGCAACTTTATATAAAAGGAATTGCAGCAAGCGTAGCAAAATTTCACGATTTCTTAAACGCGCAATTTTTCCGCAGGAGCTCTGGTGGAAAAAATGTAAAAAAGAACGAGCATGACAGCGTGTAGATGGTCGTTTCAATATCTCGACGTCGTCGCTTTCCAAAGCGAAATTTTGCGGGTGTCGTTGCGTGACGAGCCGACGGACTGGAGCGACAAAGAAAGAACGCAAGGAAAGAGAAAGGAAGTGTGCACTGCAAAAAAAAGAACAGGATGACGACGGCGCTTTTCGCTGCATGTAACAATCGTGTACGAATTGAACGTCAATAAGCCCTGCTACTTGTCGCTCTGCGTACGATCGATTACACGCGGGCGCAAAAAAAAGGGCCAGCGGAAGAGAGCCCGATAGAAGAAGTGTGAGTGGGAGGAATATAAAACGCATAGAAGAAAAGGAACGCCGCTGCTGTTAACGGTATAATCACGGAAAGTAAAGACCGCCGTGATATGCGCCGAGTAATGGCGATCCAACTGTGACCGATCGTTACTGTCGTCCCAATTCGTTGTGCCTGTTTTGTCGTCGAGCAAACAATTATATGCACCGAGATGTGCAGTTCACACATTTTGTAACCGAAAAAGTGCACCGTTTTTTGCACGACAAAGTTATACTTCGCAAATTTTGTCTGGCCAAGCTCGAGTTTTGGTGAAGTCAGAGTTTTCTTAAACCGTCGTTAATATCGCGAATCAAAATATGATTGTGATGTTTGAAATTGTACATGTACATTTTAGATTGAAGTAAGGGAATAAATATGGCTGGTTATTATTAAAGTTAATGTTATGTATTTTTTATCTAACAGTTTTAATGTTTGACAAATATAAATAGATAGACATTAGTTGGACGAAATAAATAATTTAACGTAATAAATATCATGTATATGATAACACATTTTTGTAGGGATGTATCGGTATTGATGAATATAGAAAATGTGATTTGTGTGACGAAAATGTATCATTAAAACTTGATACTTAAACATTTTAGAGGAAGAAACTGCAAGATTTTATAATTTTTCATTGCAACGTTTTAACTAGTTTACAATAAAAAGTATCTCCGAAACTAATTGAGAGCGACATTTTTTAGTTGAGAGTTCTTATTCTAGGGACAAAAATGAAAAAAGAAATTGTGGTGTAGCTATAGTGCATAATTACCAAAACATCTATTAGTTTTGGTAATAATTTTACGCCTCTACTACTTAATACCTGAGTTACAATTTTCTCCGAATCTGAAACCCTTATTCACTTTTTGACCAATTGTGAAACATTGACAGATCTGGGGAAGAGATTTTTTGGAGCTTCATGTAAATAATTTAGTTTTTTTTTCGTATACTCTGCTTCAAATTTCAATGAAGCTGATGATAAATTTATTATTGAAAATAAATCATACTCTCTTATTGAAGGATTACCAGAATTAAAATATATTCAAAAAAGAACCAAATTCCATAACACCTGATCATTGAGATGTAATTAAAGAACTTCTTTTAATGGCAAATGTTAAAATATTGGTTTACATAGGTTAACCACCGTACATTTCACTTGTAAAAAAAGATGAAAATTCTTGTTTTAACAATTTAATTTGGATACAATAAGGAAATGTTGTTTCTTTTTACTAAATATAAATCAGGTTTAATTCACGCAAATTGAGTAAAAATGTTATCAGATTATAAATCTAGATTTAGAATCAACTATTTTTGTTTTTAGAAACTTTTGTTGTTTTTGCTGAGATTTGTTCGAAAATATTTCCTAGAAAATGTAACAAACAAAAAAAGGCCGAAATGATTCAATCAAATCAAACGCGTCACGACACAAGACGTAAAAATAGAGAGAGATCGATATTTCACCCTGACGATTCTGTTATTGCAGATAGGCTATTGCAGCCATGCAATTTTTGTCCACAAGTACAGTTTTGTCCTCTCATATAAATTTCACAATCAGCAGTGGCTAATTCGATTTCATTTCGCGTGTTTTGTTTAGTCATATAAATAGTACAAAAGTATTCGCAATGATTAAAAGATTTGTACAACTTAGAAATTATAATGATAATTAAAGAATATTATTTTTTATTTTTGGAGTAAATTATATTTTAATCATATTAATAAACTTTTAGTAACATTTATTAAATGTGTTTGATATCCATTCTCAATACCAAAAGTTAGTGATCTCAGTAAACTATTGCTTAAGCATATTTAAAAAAAAAAAAAAAAAAAAAAAATTCAAGTTATTCTTAAGGTATACAAAACATCACTCGAAAATGATTAAGAAAATTTTGTGAATGATAATTTTTATATAATGATTTTGTTTACATGTTCATAATCCATGTAAAGTTCATTTTTTCATTTATCATAAATTTTGTTTAAAACAAATTTAGCTTTTTAGAAAATGCAAATACTTTTTGTTCAAGTAAAAGCTTAACACTAACAAATTCGATCATTAAATCAATTAAATTTGTCTGTCACTTATGAGTGTTACAAATATAAATGATGTTTGTATATCAAGTGCAAAAAAGTGGCATTTTACACATGTCTTTTATAAGAAATGTATCACTTTGTTCTTTGCAATTTCAAATGAAGATGTTTCATTGTGCATATACACCTATATGTAAACGTTTGGAATTCCTGTACTTGTACTGGAATTAAATATAATTACCCTTTATTGTAACGTCAAAATTGCGAATAAGAATGATCTGATTGTATTTCGAAGTATTTTCATTTCAGCTAATAAATGACCAATTTTTCGTTTTCATCTAAACTATTTTCCGCGATATACTATTCATTGCAAAAGTTTGAATTAAAAATAAATGCAGAAAATCTTATAATTAAATTATTTCAAAACAAAAGTTAATTATTCTATTCCCAACTTGTTTGGTGAACAAAAAAGTGTCACAAAATTAAAAGTTCAATTCAATTCATTATCATTTAATTCTCATAAACTAACTTTAGAATTAACATAATTAAATGAAGTCAAAATTGTTGTATTCTCAAAATTATTAAAAAAATAACATAATTAATCTCTTGGTTTTAAAAAGAACTTTTTTCTCACAAACAGTTAACATTAATTATTAATTTATTTGCGACAAGTTATCAAGTAGAAGCGTTGAAAATACTATTTGTTAACTAAAATTAAATTTAGTTGGCTCTGAACGCCCGATATTACACGGTCCTGTACGAGAGTCAAGCGTTTGACGTTTCGCGAAGGTCGCGCGTTTCTCTCCCCCCTCCTCTTCGCCGCATCTCGGTTACATATGCACACGTGCACGCACATACGCACATTTAGCGCGTTCAGGGATGTTCACATCGCTCGACCAACCACAATCATTATTTAATTAGTTTAGAGGCTGCAATTTTTATAGATGAATTGTTTAGAAAAAATAACGCTAGATAAAGATTTTTTTTTCTATCAACATAGTTTGTACAACATAGCTTTTACAACTTTGTTATTCTTGTGTGTAATACAAAAATTATTACTCAAAGTATTTGTTAATTAATCAAACAAACTTACTAGTTATTCGGAAGCAGTTAGAGAAGAAAAATAATGACAAACGTTGTGAACGGCTCTTTATATGTTGGACAGTCGTAACTTGCGTGGTATTGCATTTTCCTTGGCATAAAGATAAATATTGGCGGCTGCTTCTCGAATAACTAACAATCGTGATCGTCCACCCACTCAGTCGGCACGTGCAATTACACGGATGCTTGATGTTTATGAAAGGGTTTCTATACGTGCTCGCGGATGCGACGGTTTCGCCTGCAATCAAAGCAAATTTGTCGTAGATGCCAAGTCTTAGGATATATAATTGTACATCTAATTATGTAAATTGCAAAGTTAAAAAAGTTTTTTGTGTTTTCAAAAAAATTGTTACATTTCAATATTATCGCCAAGGAAATAAATTTACATTTATTCACACTTATGCAGTTACAAAAACCAGTATTAGCTAATTGTTACAAAAAATTGAGATGTTTTTCAATACTTCAAATTAGTAATTCTGTCAAGGAATTAATTTTTTTCAC
Organism: Idris sp. 1 HC-2018; assembly: GCA_022817325.1. Classification (NCBI taxonomy): domain Eukaryota; kingdom Metazoa; phylum Arthropoda; class Insecta; order Hymenoptera; family Scelionidae; genus Idris; species Idris sp. 1 HC-2018. The sequence continues at coordinate 1,118 of JABFPM010004261.1, read as the reverse complement.
ATACAATTGAAGTTGAAGAATGTCTTAGATCTTGAGAAAAATAAAGAGAATGAACTTTGATAATGACAATTTTTGCATTTTTATATTTAGAATAAAATTACACACACAAACATATAACAAAATGCATTACAAAATCTTCATTTTTATTCCAAATTTCAATTGTTAATAACTATTGACTTTGACGTGATACACACAAATGGGAAAAACTGTCAAATTCAGTGTAAATTTCTCTACAAGAATATGTACAATATTTTATTACTAGTTTTTTGTGTCACACTGTGTAATACACAAAAGTTCTATGCCAAATTTGTTGTCAAAGATTCTGCGTAAAGAAAAAAGGTTCGAACTTTTTTAAGTTTATCATTTTACACGTATTCTTATGGAACATTGTGTTCAAAAATTTTTACCTTAAAATAATGTGGAAATCATATTCATTATTTGCAGTAAAATTGAACAAATTAGTTCTGTGGTTTTGAAAATAAATTTTACAAATTAAAAAAAAATTCACTTTTTTAAAACAATGAATAAATGTTTGCTTTCATTAATAAATTAAACGAAAACACGGATTATAAATTGCACAAAAACAGTATTGACAAAATTAATAACTTTTTGTTATTACAATTTCCGAATTCAATCCAATATACACGAAAAATTCAAATTATTAAAAATGTTTATTAACATTGTTAACAACATTTCATGATATCAATATTTCGAAATTCAATAACCTTTATAAATATAAATTAAGTGACTTTAATAATTTAATTTATGAAAGTGGTAGATAATTAATTAATTATCAATTATATGAACAAATTCATATGATGTGTATTACAAAATCAAATTATTTAATTATAAGCACCTGTACAAAAATAAATAAATGTACATGATCCCACCCTCAACGTTTATTTAAGTGCTTTTCACTCTTAACCCTTAAAGAGTATTTGACCTACTTGCGACCTTAAATTAAAATAAAATTTAGAGAAATCAACGAATATATAACTATTTTTTAAGACATTTAATAAATTTTTCTTAAATTCAAAGACATCAAATTTTTTGATATTCTCGTCGGTCGATGCAATTAAAACTCAAATTGAGAATCAGGAGGGGGGGGGGGGGGGGGG
>JABFPM010004260.1:0-12947 GCA_022817325.1 Idris sp. 1 HC-2018 | reverse complement strand
AAACTGACCAGCACCCAAAAATGGTAAATTCGTATCTATTTTAATAATACGCTGTTTGCCAATCTTGTCATTTTGTTCAGGCTTGTCAAACACATATATAAACTTCATTCCGTCTACCAGAGCAATATGTTTTCCTCCTAAAATAAAAATAAAATTAATTGTCACATTGTCAGTTTAAAAAACTTATTTAAATCAAAATTAAATATTACCTGAAGAACAAATGCAGAATTTGATATTCTTTTTACCAGCAAAGATGTAGCTAAAGCCCGGATAAGTGAACTTGTGTTCCATATTCCAATTCTCTTCATCTCCATTGCCAAAAAGCCAAACACAACCAGCGTAATCGTGTTTTAGACACACCATTTGTTGGTTTTTTAATTTTTGATGAAAAATCAGACAATTGCTGTGTCTAATCATCGCCACGTGAGTTTGCTGATGAGATTCCACATTTAATCGTTGCATCAAACACTCGTTGCCTTCCAAATCACAGTCTTCCATTTGCTCCAAGTTGAAACCTATTCCAGCATTACCATTACCCTTTTCTTCTTGTTCCGTACAGAGGTGTGAAAGTCTGCAAAAATAATTTACTTTATGATTACTTGAATATTTTTATAAATGTATTTAGAACAAACAAACAAAATAATAATACCTAGAATGTATTTCAGCAGCTAAATTTTTGTCCGGTAAATATTCTCCAGACTTTACATCCAACAAAAGTTCTGTCCACATCAATCCGGATTCCACTTTCGTCAAATCAATTTCAATTAAATCGTGCTTTCTCTGCCAAGTTGTGAGACTTGACTCCACACGTTTCGATGTTTTTCCTTCGACCAAAATAACGTCTCCCACAGTAACTGACACAGAATCAAATGTAATTTTGATCAATTCTTTCGAGAGTATCAAATTATTTGGTATCTTAATATAAATAGTTATTGTTTCTGCATCTTGGGACCAACTGTATTTTGGCAAATCGATTTCATTCGTCTCGGAAGAACTGATTTTTTCTTCGGTTTGCTTGCCAGAATCAGAGTGAATTGAAACTTGATTTTTACTTGCAATTTGCAAGAAATTTCCGTTTTCTTCTATAAAAGTGTAGTCCACGTAGCCTTTGGTTCGATAAACCTGCAACCTTTCTAGACAAATCTTTTTTTCCGCTTCTTTATATGAATAAGTGTACAATTTGATTTCAGATTGTTTTTTTGATTCGATTTCGACGATACTGTGCACTGCTAGTAAAAGAGACGAATTTTTGTCGATGTATTTGAAGTCCAAAACAATACCGGGTGCAAAATTGTTTTCGTGAAAAAGAGGTACAACTTTTTCGTTTTGAAAATGCAGTATTTCCAAAGAGGTTCCTCCGTTTAGTACAGCAATTACGTTATTTGAAGTGAAAGTTATCGATGGATTGTACATTGAATCAGTCAGTTGGCTTTGTAATTCGTACAACATTTTTTGTTCAGAATTGTGAAACCTCCAAAGTTGCTTTTTTGTATCGATGTACCAGAAAGAGTCGTCATAGTGATTGATGTTTAAATGATTGTGATAAAGAAATAATCGAATTTCTAATAAGGAACTCTGCTCCGTTTGACAGGGCTTTTGAAAGATTCCTTAAATTAAAATTAATCTAATTAAATAACTTGAATTGTAAGAAGTTTTTGAAATTTAAATTATTGTACAAATAATTAAAGAGACATTTTAGATTTAAAATTAAATATATTTAATAAAGTAGACACAAAGCACAGTGGTTTTGTAAATTAACAAAATTAACCCTTACCATTGGCAATCGGATAAATAATTACATCTGAATTTTCAGCGGAGAACTTGTATGTTTCAAAAGAATTATTTAAAAGATTTTTCAAAGGGGATAAATCCACAATTTTATTCATTTTGTAGACAATTCCTCGTTAGCTTTCTTCAGTGCTTACTTTTAAATAGAGGTTATGTTTGAAAGTGTCTCAAATGAGTCTCAATGACAGACATGTAAAATGACGCTCTTCGTTAAGCAAAAAGTGCCTTTTATGAAATACCTGATATTTTAACGTGAAATGTGATCAAAATATATTCTACTTGAGGTCCTAAATTTACGGTAAGTTGATAAAAATATTCATTTTATTTATTATTCTACTTTTATCAGTCAAACGTTTATCGATTAGTTAGGTTATGTTTACGTTTGCTTCATCCATTTGTCAAATGTCATTTGAAAAATTTAATTCTTATTCTTTTTTTTGCCAGTCAGTACTTCGGCACTTAAATAAAAAATATTGTTTACATTTTTTTTTCAGTAAATAGATTTTTCTTACGTTTAAGTTAGATTAAAAAGCGAGATACACAAAAGAAGCACAGGAAATGTGCAATTTAAATTCAAAGAATAATTCGCTAAGATTTTCCCATCATTGTTAATGAACTTGGGAAAAAAACAAATGTTAAATTCTCCCCTTAAGGTGATATGTTAGTCTTTTAAGTGAGAGACAAAGTTAATACAACTGGACTATGGACAAGAAAACGATTAACATATAAGTTGTTTATTCACAAATGTATAAGAATTAAAAAGCTAAATGCATAAATACTAAAAATTGTATTTCTTTTCTTGATATTTTTAAAAGAAACAATTCCCTCGTTGTACACATTTTTGAATGAACATTTTAGAAACAACACAATGTTTGTCTATCTGAGCAAAAAAATCGCCATCCCCAACAACTTTCGTCTGTCATGTATCGCCTGGGACCAGAAGCAGGGTTACATTGCGGTGGGCGGCGAGGACGGACTTTTAAAAGTTCTCTGCGTCGATGGAAATGGCGTGCAAGTGAGCTCCGGCAAGACCCGGAGTCTCGCTAACCCAAGCAACGTATCTATGAACCAGACCCTGGACGGCCACAAGGGTCAGGTCCAGGTGCTCACCTGGAACGAAGAGCACCAGAAGCTCACATCCAGCGACCAGAACGGCGTCATCATTGTCTGGATGTTGTACAAAGGTTCCTGGTACGAGGAGATGATCAACAACCGCAACAAATCCGTGGTGAAAGGCATGGCCTGGAGCTCGGACGGTCAGAAGATCTGTATCGTTTATGAGGACGGCGCTGTGATAGTCGGCTCGGTGGATGGCAATCGAATTTGGGGCAAGGAAATCAAGGGTCAGAATTTGTGCGGCGTCCAGTGGTCTCCGGATGGAAAACTGTTGCTTTTTGGTATTAAGGGCGGGGAACTTCATCTTTACGATAACCAAGGCACATTTATGACCGTGATTGAGTCGCTTGAGACGACCCCTGGCATTGGATTGGCTCCGGTCATTGTTGCCATGCACTGGTACGAAATGATCTTTAATAAGGAAAAATAAAGAAATTCCATTCAAACGATTTCTGATAATTTTCTGAAAATTTGTTTTTTCAGGTACGATGGCAAACGAGGCTACACATCTCACGATTGTCCCACTCTGGCGGTCTGTTACCAGAGTGGGAAGCTGCAGCTGATGCGCGACTGCACAGACGACAGTCCGATCTACATTCAGACCGGTCTCACTGCTGTCTGGTGTCAGTGGAACAGCTATGGCTCGATTCTCGCGGTCGCAGGCATCAGTTCAATGTCAGATGGCGTTGAGAACCGCGACGCCAATGTTCTTCACTTTTACTCGGCTCACGGCGAGCGTCTCAAGGTCCATATTATAAAATGTTCAAACTGAAATAAAATCAATTAAATAATTCATAAATACTCGAAAAGTATAATAATTTTGTAAATTAGAGTTAAAGTTATAATTTATTTTGAAGGTTCTTCGAGTGCCAGGTCGTGAGATCACTTGCTGCTCGTGGGAGGGCGGTTCCTTACGGCTGGCGCTGTCCGTCGATTCGCATATCTACTTCGCCAATATTCGTCCTTCTTACAAGTGGAGCTACTTCAGTAAGACTCTCGCGTTCACCAACGACCGCATCACCAAAGAAGGCATTTGCGTTTACTTCTGGAACACCAGCAGCAACGCCCTCTGCACCAAGTATGTTAGATCGCTACTCTCGATGGCTTCATGCGACGAGCACTGCGTTCTCGCCGCGCGCAACGACAGCAAAATCGAGACTGAGCGTTACGTTTTAACCGTCCTCAACACGATAGCAACCCCAGTGGACACCAAGTACATCGAACTAGAGCCGCTCTGGGTGACGATGTCCCCGACGACTGTGGTGGCAGCCTCGAAAAACCAGTTCCTCGTGTGGAATTTTCGGACCCCGCGCAGCTCGTCCCTCAACGCGTCAAGAAACCAGCGTCGGAGCCGTGTGTACCACGTCGACGACACGCCCACCGGGGTAACGCAGATAATTCACGACCTCGACAAGGACGGCAACGTGTTCGAGAGTCCGGTGAACAAGAAAATGACAATGGACGCCATCTCCTGTCTGGCCGTGAGCGACAAAATTTTGCTGGTCGGCCGGGAGTCTGGGATGATACAACGGTACTCGCTGCCCCAAGTGACCCTGACCAACCGCTACAATTTGTCAGCTACACGTCATCCTTGCAAAATCGCCATCAACTGTAACTCTACCCGGGCGTCAATCATTGATACCTCGGGAAACTTAACACTATTGGACTTGGACTCTTTGGAGACAAAAAATTCTGGAGTCGAGCAGTTTGAAAGAAAAGACGCTTGGGCGATGACCTGGGCGCAGGACAACCCCGGGCTGCTGGCGGTGCTCGAGAAAACAAGGATGTACGTATTCCGAGGTCTTGACCCGGAAGAACCGATCAGCTGTTCGGGTTACATCTGCTCGTTCAAAGATCTCGAGATACGCTGCGTGATGCTGGACCAGCTGGTGCAGAAGCCAAATGAGGCCAAACCCGAGCTGATTCTAGATTTGGAAGTCAAGTCACTGCGCGACACCAAGGAACTGCTGAGCAAGGTACGACATATATACTTACTTATACTTACTTTACTGTGCAGAAAAGTAAATAGTATTATTTTCAAGGTCGGCCTGAAAGAAGCCAACTCGTTTATCCAAGACAACCCCCACCCCAGACTGTGGCGCCTCCTGGCAGAATCCGCACTCAAGGAGCTCGACCTGGAGACTGCGGAGAACGCGATGGTCCGTTGCACGGATTACCTTGGCATCCGGTTTATCAAGCGACTTCAGAGTATACACAATGACCGGCTGAAGAGAGCAGAAATTGCCGCTTTTCTTGGAGACTATGATGAGGCTGAAAAGGTTTATTTGGATTTGGATAGACGAGACTTGGCGGTGCAGCTAAGGCAAAAATTGGGCGACTATTTCAGGGTGTTGCAGCTCATGAAAATGGGCATCGGTACTTTTAATAAACTTTTATAAATTAATTATAATAATAATAATAATTTAATTAAACAACCAAAATTATTGCAGGTACCATTTCGGATAAGCAAACCGAGCAGACCTACGAGAAGCTCGGCGACTTTTTTGCCGACCGCCAACAATGGGAGAGCGCTCGCGAGTACTATGAGAAAGCACGGTGCTACAACGACAAGCTCATAGAGTGTTACTACAAGCTTGAGGACTACCACGCTCTGGCTGCGCTGGTCGAGCAGCTGCCAGACAAGTCCGCGTGTCTAAAGCGAGTCGCCAAGCTGGTGGCCTCGGTGGGCATGTGTCACCAGGCTGTGGCCGCCTACATCAAGTACGGCGACGTCAAAATGGCCGTCGAAACACGTGTGCAACTCAACCAGTGGGATCGCGCCCTCGAACTTGCCAAAACATACAAGATGGCGCAGATCGGCGACCTTTTGAACGGATACGCGCAGCACCTGCTACAGAACAACAAACGGCTACAAGCAGTAGAACTCTACCGAAAAGCAAACTGCCCTCTTGAGGCGGCTAAATTGCTGCTACAACTGGCCCAAGAGCAGGTCCGAATTTTTTAAATTATATTTATGCAATACTACACGATGTTAGGAATTTCGATCTTAGGAATTTCAGGGTTCTTTTTGTGCCATTGATAGTTTTCTCCGAAGCTATTCCCAGATTTTGTTGATGTCTTTTAAAAGTTTTTCCGAAATCATGCAGAAACTATTAACAAATCATCAAATCATATAATGGAGTGATTAAAGACATTTTAAATTTATTTTGAGATTAACTTAAATATCATTCAGAGATTATCCGGAAACTTCTGAGGATTCTTTCAAATTATCTATATATAGGGAATTTAAGAGATTTTTTTTTCTTTTAAAGATCATTCGCAAGAATTTATCAAAGATTTTATGTACTATTTTTAGAAGATTTAAAGGTTAATAATGTCATTTAATGATGTCATACTTATTTTTTCATACCCGGGCGCAGACGGGATTTCAGCTAGTTTTTGTATAATTTGATAGAGACATTTTTTTTATCCAAAATACGCGTCAAATTCATTTCCAACACACTGAGTTGGAAGTTGTCAACCCTTTGATGATTTTACATTTAAAATATAATTTTACGGAATATATTCTGTAAAATTACAGAAAACACGTAATTTTACGTAAGAATGTGAATTGGCATTTTTTGACAAATTAATATTTGCACCTAATAAATTATTTTAAATAACAAATTTATACACAATTTGAATTTAATTAGTAAAAAGTCTTGAGTAATATCAGTTTCAATTTTAAATCAAGAAATTCAACAAACTTCTGAATTCAAAAAATTTAGGTCAGATTGTCACTTTTTTCTGTAAAAATACTTTCGTTCTGTAATTTCACCAATATTTGTACTGTAAGATCTTGCGTAATTTTAAATACTGGTTTTACAGTTTAATAATGATTAGTTATTTCTAATATTATTAATTTAAAGGCCCAGAACAAGAGCAGTCCTCTCCGAGTGAAGAAAATTTACGTTCTAGCAGCGCTGCTGTTGGAGGAGCACGCAAGGTCCGCGCCAGTGGTAAAAGGGGCGCGCAGCACCACTCTCATCTCCGGCGACGAGTTTGCAGAAAACGCCTGGAGAGGTGCTGAGGCTTACCACTTTTTACTTTTAGCTCAAAGACAGATCTACACGGGCGAGCATGATGCCGCGATGAAAACCGCGATACGACTTCGCGAGTACGAAGACGTGCTCGACAGCGAGGAGGTAAACTGCCTGCTGGCGCTGAGCAGCGCGATGAGCCGGTCTTTCGCAGTATGCTCGAAGGCATTTATCAAGCTGGAAGCGCTGGAGAATCTGGACGAAAGCAAACGCGAAAGCTACGACGAGCTGGCCGTCGAGATTTTCAGCAAGTTCTCGCCGACAGATGGCAGGAGTAGCAAGGAAGAGTGCGTCAACTGCGAAACATTAGTGCCAGACTGGTGCGTGGCGTGTCCCAACTGCGCAAGCAAGTTCCCTGCGTGCGTCATCACTGGACGACCGATTATGGAGCTGAACGGTACTTGGCTGTGCACAGTGTGCAGACACTATGCGTCCTCCGAGCGGGATGTAATTAATATCAACGCGTGCCCGCTGTGCCACAGTGTGGTCACTTATACGTAACCACAATCTTTTAACAGAAATTGTATTAATGTTGGCTATTTTGCACACGATAAATTTTATATTTACTGTGTTTGATCTCACTGTAGATTTTAATTTTGTAAAATTATTTATTAGCTTTTTTATGTCGGTTTTTGTATTTTCAAAATTAAAAGGTGCCTTTTTTTATTTATGGAACAATTTGGTATAAAAAGTATTGTATGTTTTGCAACGTTTTATTTTATTTTAGAAAGTTTTATCTGTTATAATTAAGTTATAAAATGTGACATAAGAAACATTGATAATTATTGAGTGAACTATTTTTTAATCTATATATATATATATATATATTAGATTATAAGCGTTGATCTCTTTAGTTTATATGAAGTATATTATTACTTACAGAGGCATTAATGTATTTGCAAATAAGTTTTTAATTGTTAAAAGCAATCCGTCCACTAGTTTTAAGTGAAATAAATTATATATTATAATTTGTTTATATTTTTTGTGTAAATCCTTTTTGTGATCAACTGCTATTGTAAGTCAAAAAAATAAGTTCAATATAAGAATAAAAAATTTCTTAATTTTTTATTTAAATTCATCGGTTTTTATTCTTTTTTACTGTACAAAATAAATTCATGTCCTCACCATTCATACCCTTGCTCTCCTCTTCTCGCACACACACGCACGCCATCTTTTCTCGCTTTAAACCGAATATTTGATCACATAAAATATATTTACAATAAAATCGAATTTACTTTAGCATTTAATTACATGCACTCTTCTTATAAATAATACTATGTCGAAGTATCTGATTTCGAGAATTAATTTGTTTTTCAACGCCCTGAAAAACAAAAACAAAAAAAAGAGAACAGAAACTAAAGAACAAGTGTTACGCTCTTTCTCGACCGAATCATTGGATTATTTATATATCATCAATTTTTTATTTTTATTTATTGGTTTGAATGAAAATCGACTGTTGAATTATTTATTTTCGGAGCAAGTTTGTCGGAAAATCATCTACGAATGATGTGTGAGACAGCTAGTGTGTTTCAATAAGATAAAAATGGCTTAAACAATAATTATATATAAATGTTACAGTCATGCTAACGCGGACGGCCGTGATAAATAAATTTTTACATTCATTTGCATGTTTGATGAAATTTGCATTGAGTGTGAAGATACACATATTTATATATTTGTTAATTAAGAAAATTTTACATAGTTTTGGTATTTGAAATAATAAATATATTATACATGAGACTGAAAAGATGATTTTTCTTTTTTGTTTTGTAAGATTTGTTATGTTAGCGTGTTTCGCGCACTTGTTTTTTATTGTAAAATGTTCATTCACTTTGCATCGCGTGTTTGGGTATTTGCAATTAAATTTATTTGATCAACTTTGAATAATTACGATCAATTTTATTTTATCTTTGTTTTTTTATGATGAATGTTTACGATTTTTTTTCTTTTTTAGAAATTTGTAAGAAAAATATATATTTACACACATATTTATATATTTCGTATTTCATTTCATTTGTTGATCAAAAGTTGTTTGTGCAAGTACTTTGGACTTCAACAAAGAAACATAAAGCATAAATTACATAATGTCAATTTATAAAATTTTCAACGAACTGTCAATCACAAAAAGCTGGAAAATGTATATATATATACATATTATTATTATTATTAGAGCAATTTTCAAAATGAAATTATTATTATTAAAAAGAATTCTTATATAACAATACATATATATCTCATATTTTTCTGAGTAAATCGTATCGAAAATAATTTATATTCTAAATAAATATCACGTTAAATAAAACAATGACATCATAAAACACTGAGAAACAATATGCAAGATCTATGTTTATTACTTGCACAAAGATAGATTTGTCATATACATTTTTTTCTTTCAGTATTTCAGTTGTCTTTTGATTAAACGAGAATAAAAAAAATTATAAATGAACTCTCGCCTTGCACCAACATTCATCATAATCACAGGCCACACGCAAATGAACAAATTACAAAAATGTACACTTATAATTAAACATTATATAAAACTACTGTAATTGTCGCCCATTCATTTTCTAGAATCACTTTAAGATAATTAAGAAAATAATCATATTAATTATATAATAATATAATAATAATATTAATAATTAATTATATAATATAATTATAATAAATTCAGAAAAAAAAGAAAAACTATAAAACAGAAGAAAATAAAAGAAGAACCATTATGCATCAATTACAGTAATAAACGTATAATCCATATACATAACATATAATATAAAGTTTTGTATAAAAAATAAGGACGTTTAAAAAATGTGCAATACATTTTATTCTAAACCATTCATCGATCTAAATACATCAAACAGATTACTTAACTTGTTTATCATCTTTTTGAAGTCATCAGTGATGCGCTTTTTATACAATGATACAGTATATATATGTTGATATATATATATACCTTTCTATACATAATTGGTAAGAGAATCTCGAAGGAAAAATAATGACAATATAACGCACACTAATAATGCGCTGATTATTTGTTCCTTTCTACAATAAATTGTGACCCAAGGATCCCGTTTTGTGCCCGAGGCCGGAACTTTTAAATTAAACACATTCTTTGAAATGGGAAAAATTGGAGCTGACAAAAATAGGCCCGACGCTCGGTCACTCTTGACTCTTAAGCTTAAAGTTAAAATTACGTGTTTACGGCGGTAAAATAACGTCGACTCGGCGGCAATATATAAAAAATAATTCATAAAAAAAAGCTTTTTTAATTTTTTTTCTTTCCTTTTCTTTAGTCGTTTTTATTGCACATCGTGGCAATATATATTTTTTGTACTGAAGCGAGGTTTTTCGTCCATTGGTCGACGTTATCGAAGCCGCTCGGGGTCCTGGAGTCTTGGCGTGTCGTTATCACTCATGATGCCGAGCATTTACATCAAGAATTTCTTCTCTTTTTTTTAATTTATAATTTATTAATGTAGCTTCCTTCAGTCCGAGTCTCGTGAGGACTCACTCTGCAGACGTTCCACTCGGTAACGATTGTACTGACGGTACGGCGTCCGCGACAGGTCATTGTCGGTGACAACACGCGTCCTGTGTGGAATTAAATTTTCATATCGGCCCATTAGCCAGTCTTGACACAGCCTGTGCTGCACGTCTGCGACATTTTTGCTCGCCCATTTTGTTAACCACTGAAGGAATTTTAGATTGCGCTGTTTGGTCGTCGTGGGATGCGACTGAAAAGCAAAAATTAATTTTTAGTTTTTTTCATTTTTTAAATTTTAGTTTAAAATGTTTTTCATATTTTTTTTTTCTTTTTTTATTTTACAAAATACAAACCTCTTTAGCTCTGATAAGTGACTTGCGCTTGTAAAGAATATTATCCTGAGACATAAAGAACAAGCGATAATTATTTGGATTAAATCTGCAATGAGTGTTGTCCGAGGTGACAAGGTCACAGCCGTCGGCTTCTGGCGGCGGATGCAGTCTCATCATTTTTTCAGCAAATCTCCTGTACGAGCTGACATTTCGGTGCAGAAATACCGGCTTCCTCCCCGAGGATACTTTGCCTAAGGCCGCCCAGCCGTTGCCGTCAATCTAAAACAATTATCAACTTTTCGTCAGAGTTGTCTTTCGGCGCACTTTTTCGACATTAAAAGAGAAATATACACGTTTTGGTTTAAAATTAAAAGAAAAAATAGTTTGTACAGCTCACGATAAGAAAAGCATATCTAGTTTCGTTTTAAATCAAAAAGGCATAGAAAACGCAATGTCTTGGTCATCTCTGAATTTTTTTTCAGGAACACCAACAAATCATATTTAGTTTATACATTGTCTAACATAGCCTTCTACAAAAAAAATAATGTCAAATCAAAATTCTTTTTTTTTGTTTTTTTTTTTTTGTTGATTAATTTGTTGTTTAATGACGTCGAAGAAACAAAAATTGCCGTGCTAAGCACAGAAACCGTAACTGCCATTTCCGAATCAAAAAATTAAAAGAAATAAACTTTTGAAACAAGCAACATTTTTTACAAAAGCCATGCCTTGGTATCATCACAGAAAGACTTGCAAAATCATAAATACAAATAAAAATTCAATTTTGTTTGTCGTTCTTGTTACAATTATTATCGAGCACAATCAGATGAAAAAAAAAATTAAAAAAACAATAAACGACCCTACAACACGTAAAATCTATCATAATATAAGACTTTTTGGAAAATGTTGATTTACGTACGATGGATTTAGCACGGCAATTTGCGTTCCCAATTTTGCTAAAAACACAAAACTACGCTTCGGCTGAAAAACTTCCATTGAAAAAATGTTATAGATAAAAGAAAAAAAATGATATAATTTTGTGAAAAAAACAAGTTGATCCTTCAATTTTGAAAAGAAACGAACAAATATTTTTAATAAATAAACATGACATAATATAAAAAATTTGAAAAGCAAACAAAAGCCGAAGGTAAACGGGAATGATAAATGAAAATGAAAAAAAAGAAAAAAAAGTCAATGAATTTAGTGGTACAAAAATGATGTTAGACAATAATGTTTAAAAGCATTGTTCATGTATTTCAATATCTCTGTTCTATACAATTTATCGTATGTTTTATATTTATTTATATATGATGTATGCATATATTGTGCTGGTATATACATATATATATTTATTATTCATATGTTCATCGTTGTAATGCATCTCAAGATCCATTTACAGTTAGTAAAAGATACAAAAAAAGAAAAAATAATATATGTATCATTTACATATATATATATATCTGAGTATACACATACATGTATCAATTATTTTTTCTTGTCTGAGTTACGTCTGTCAAGTCGTCTTGCGGTAGTGGGAGATTTAGATAAGAGAAAAATAATAGTCATTATAGATTTTATGCTTTTATCCATAAAAAAATATTCGACTACAACAATCAAAACTCGACATATAAGCAAAATAATTTTCTTTTTTTTAAATAAATCTCCATCGATGAAAAAAAGAAGATAAAAAATGTTGCCATCGATGCTCTAAAGTTCGTTTGTAACATGGATAGTGAATTCCATTCTTTTATATTATATATATATATTTACAATTACTAAAATCTATTCATCGGATATTTACATCGTAATTTTTCATGTTAAGCAGAAGTTGAAATTTTTACACGTTTCAATTTTCATTGTCATATCACTTAATTTGTTTACTTTGTTTAGTTTTAGATATAAATTCTTTATGTATACGCGCACACACTCATACACATATTGTTATATGTATATAATATATATACATTCAGTTGAAATTGAGACTAGAAAAACATTCTCTTGTTTTTAATAATTATTAATATATTTTAATAATTATTATTAAAATTAAATCAGTCTTTTTTTAAGCTATATTTTTTTTAATTTTGAACATTTTTATGTTTCTTGGCAGATATGCTTTTTTAAATTAAATTAATTTAAATGTGTTTGTGCATGTGCGCGTGTATCAACTCGGAAGACGCGAAATTCAAGTTCCAG
>JABFPM010004259.1:0-12947 GCA_022817325.1 Idris sp. 1 HC-2018 | reverse complement strand
AACAAGTAAAGCTAAGGGAATAAAAAGGTGTTTGGTCTTTGTCTGATATGTGAGAAAGAGAGAGACAATAATTGTGATTGAACAAGGTTAAAATGTTTAATTGTTGATTGAAATTGTAAATAACACTTGAGATTATTTGACAGCTGTGGTGTGAAGACATTTATTATTAAATTGGAACAACAAAATTCAGTGCTCACCTTTCTGGACATAAATTAAGTTAAAGAAATATAAGAACAGTCTAACTGAATTGTTAGCAAATTGACTTTTCTGTTTGTAAAATAAAAAAGTAGTGGAGTTAACCTAAACAAACTGAAATTTGAATTGGATTTTGACAATTGTTGCTGCAAGATACAGGTATGATTATTATTTGCGCTTTTAAATCAAATTTTGAAAGGTATTTTGAAAATATTAACTAAGTAAGACTTATAAAAATTATTTATTTTTAATTATGTTAATTTTGTTAATTTTTATATTAAATTGACATTACTCCATCTTGCACACATAGTTCAAACTTTTTTTATTTATTTTTTTTCAAAACTTAAGCTTAATTTAATAATGTTTTATTTTTATTGATTAATCTCAAGTTTTTTCAATTCATTTTAATTACGTTACTCAAAAATAAATACGTGAATTCACTAACTAAACTAAAGAATTGCTTAATAATATTATGATGTTTATAATAATGGTTATTACAATTTTTATTAAAAGTTGTTTAAATCTTGTTTATTGCTCCAAATAATAAATTCAAGGTAGATGCAAATTAGTGAAAATACATTTTTACTTGCCTGATGTTTACTACAGGCAAGTAAGTTAACGTTGCTTTGTGATTCCAGATTTATTAATATATTTTATTTATTAAGTAAATTGAATCGAGATAAATTAATAACAATTAAAATTTTTCAGAATGTCTTCTTTACAACTGTTAGAAGAAAGAATTTCGGAATTGGAGAAAAAAGTTTACGGCTCCGATAAAACAATGCAAGATGTTAACCCTCCAAGTTCTGTAATTGAAAATATTTTGAATGCAAACACAATGATCAGTTCAGCTTTAAAAGGTCGCGAAAAAATGAATACTCTCATAAAACGGCTGCCAGAACTCAATTCTTATCTAGATAACAGTTTAGATGACGGTGATATGCAAAGCGACGCAAAATTGAAAGTCCTGCTGACCTTGGAGGCGGACATGAAAGAAAATTTAGAAACAATAAAGAGAATGCAAAGTTTAATGCCTGTATTAGAAACCGACAAAATCAAAGACATTCCAGAGTTATCAGAAAAATTGAATACTTTTGCTTTAAATTATTTAAATACAAACGACGAAGTTGAAGAATTAAATAAGAATGTCAACGAAATGTACACAAAATATAATAATATATTATCTAGTACATCTGAAGTCCTAATTACTTTAGATGCTATTATAACATCAGCTGAGGTTGCAAATATTTCTAAAAAGTGAATTTATATTATTTTTCTTAATGAGAATGTAATATTTATTGTACTTAGATGATCATTTTTACGTTTTGTAAATCTGTATAAGACATTATTTATAAATAAAATTCAAAATTATGTAAATAATGTATTTTTATTGTTACAATCTTAATGTATAAAAATATGTAGTCATTCATCTACGACTATGATGCATACAACAACATATATTTTATTGCATAATAACAATCTAATATTGGTTCAATAATCGCGTATGATATATATACATGTACAATTTGCGTTTATGCTCTTGTATGTGTATTTTTCCTGTCGTTCGTTTCAAAAATCCTTTACAAAAGATTTCTGAGACAAATCGTCAATGGTATGAACTTTTATTTATCCAAGTTCCTTCATAAAATATAAATAATTTATTGATTAAGCTCTAATTGTTCATTTTTATTCTTTTATATTGCAAATCATTAATTAAACATTATTAAATATAATTTCTTTATAAAGAATTTCTTAAAACAATTGTTTTGAAAGGAACTTGATTATAATTGTTACAAAAAAAAATATCTTGTATCTTAAAAAATATCACTTTTTACAGTATGTACAAGAAGAACACTTAAAGCTAATAAGTAATAACTTTTACAGGTAACTTAAAACGAAACATAAAAAAAAACTTCTTTCAACTGTGTTGCTGAAGAAAATTGAATCTGCGAGCAAGTTAGAATGATATGAAATGCTTACTTTCGTGGAGTAAGAGAAATAAAAAAAAGGTGTAATATAACGACTTCACATTACAAGAGATAACGGAAAACCAAAGAATATTTTTTTCCTAAAAACATTATAAGAATAAACAGCAGCTCTGACACTTTGTTCTCTTTTTACGAACCCAATAGAAAAACTGTAAAACGTTATCTATTAGCTTCTAAAAAGAGATCTGATTGGTAGCTCTGATACATAGTTATCACATATGTACATATTTGTTTTATATGAAATGTATTTAGAGTAAATATTTAAAGAAACCTGATAATTTAACTTATAAAAGCTTACATTTCATTGATTAAAAATTGTTTCATACTTATTTTGTGTTGGTAAATTAAAAAAATTTGGTTACAATAGCAATTCAAAAATTATCAAGTTCTATCCTACAAAAATAGGAACGATCTAGATGAATAATGTTGTAAATGAGCAAAGTTAAAAGAAAATACAAAAACAAAAACTATACAACAGCAGTTCTATTAGACAATTTGTTTCTTTTAAATTTATTTGTGCTGATTGTTCATGACTGTATTTTCAATGCGGGTATAGACTGCCATAACCATGTTAAAGTAGGTTCCAAACTAGAGTAAATTGCAGGATGACCTCTGGAACATCTGCTATGATGACTTAGTAATCCTTGAAGTTCCCATCGACCTGATTTGCTGTAGCACATTAATGGCGCCCCTTCGTCATTCTGGAACAAGTAAATTATAAATTACAGACAGTTATGCAATCTTTTCTTTGTTAATAGTAATCAAATTTTTTAAACTTACATAACACGGTCCTTTATCCTTATCTTTGAAACCCGCACATATTGAACTATTTGAAATAAAACCACCATAATTGCTTGTTGCGTTACACTCTTTGGAGTTGTAAGTTGGTACTGGTAAGAACATGCGTAATTCTAAGTTAACATCGCCGTTTGTTGGGAAACCCCAGCCAGCAGTAACACACAAATCAGTTGGCTGAAATTCAAAAACATGAATAAAATCGAGTTATTTTAAATACTTTTAAATTATCAAAAGTACTTATGTATCTTACTTCCAAGCTTTGACTTGGCAGGCAAACAGCACTTAGGTTTCGTGAGAAGGTAAGGGGTTCTTCAAGTTCAATCAATGCAATGTCATTGTCATACATGAACTGATTATATTTCACTTGAGGATAAGGAATTATATTTTTAACACGGTATGACTTTAGTAAATCACTCCTGGTGAATAGTTGCCATCCATGACTCTGTTTATATCTGTAAGAGTGTATCATAAATGAATTTGATGTACAAATTTTGTCGATAATTTTTGAATTTTTAAAATATCTACCTGTGAATGCATGAATAACTAGCAATGGCATGTGTCGGACTTAGTACACTAGCTGTACAAGCAGCTCCTTGTTTCGGTTCTTTTAGCAGCGTTACACTGGACCACTGGCCTTCTTCTGCTGGTATTCCACCAACTAGTCTGGCTGTTGGTCTCTCAACGTCATGAGAACCACAAATAAACTCCTGACAAATTACTTGCACAATTTGATTAGAAGCGCAAGATTCAGCTTCTTCTAAGTTTCCGACGAGTGAAGCTTCGGGCTTGGCATCAGTCTTTAATCTCAACAGTGAAGAGTTTGTTACCAGAGGTATACTCTGGGTTAACTCTGAACCAAAGAATCCTAATGATCGACAGTAGGCGTCGCTGAAATCTTTTGTCCAATTTTCGTAGCATATATTGTGTTGTTCTTCTGTAGATCGCCTACAAATATACATAATTATTTAAAAATATTATAAATGTTAAGATTTTATTATGTCAAATATAAAAGTAATTGTAATTTGTTTAGTTTTAAATAAAATCTTTAATCAAATCATAAGACTGCTTAAGTAAGACGTATATAAATTTGTTTTATGTAGAATAAATTGTTATAATGGAAGGAGAGTTTAACAATTTTTTTTATTTTACTTACTTTATATTTATTACACTATACTTCATTGAATTATTGTAAGGTTTCTTTAAATCATCGCCAGTTGTTTCAGTAATAGTGGTTTCTAGTGTAACATTTGGCGCAAGGCAATTGAATTCATCTGAACGATCTGGGCAGTGCTCGATGCCATCGCAAATTTGATCTTTTTGTACACATCCTCCTGATTGACATTTAAATTGATTTTGAGAACAATCGCACAATTTTTCGTCATCTCCATCTAGACACTCTAAGACTCCATTGCAACGCCAAGTGAGTGGGATGCACCATTTTTCTAACGGACACAGATACTCATCATTGCCACATGCTTTTCTATCGGCGCAGTGAAATTCATCTGCGTGATCTATACAGTCTGGTCGACCATTGCACTGCCATAATGCAGGTATACATCTTTCTGCAATGTAACATTTGTAATTAATATACAAGAGAAACTTATTTTATATACAAATAAAATAAAATATACTCAAAAAAAGTTTTGATATATTAACTTACGATTTGGACATCTATATTCATCATCTTGACATTGCCAGTTTTGACAGTCTTGTTCATCACTGCTGTCATCGCAATCATTTATTCCATTGCACACCAAGTGTCTTCTTAAACACTGGCCACTTTTACATTGGAAATTTCCGGGACATCCTTCTTCTTTGCAATTCAATTCATCTGAACCGTCGGAACAGTCTGATTCTGAGTCACACTTTGCAGACAAACTTACACAATGACCACCATCTCTGGAAGTTCCATTTACACACTGAAATTGTCCATAGGAACATTTAGATAACTTGGTACTGTAAGGATAAGGAACAGTGGTTGTACGAAGATGTTCTGTTGTCGCTTCAGTTATTATTTCTTTTGTCATTAGATTAGTATCATTTGATTGCATTTCCGATTTCGGGACAAATGATTTGGTGTACAAATTGAAAACAGTTGTTTCTGTAGATGGTAAGTCGTCAATTTCCTCAGTTACGGGTATAATAGTGCGCAGTTTTGTTGTAGTTTCGTTTTCTTCAGAATTATCAGGATTTGACTTCGAATTATCAGGGGTTATCTCGGTGATCTTCAGCTTCATTAAATAATTGTGGACATTGTCATTTGGAATAGCTGTAGATGAAGTTTTATTTACGGAGTCTTCGAAGAATATCGTTTGAACTTTAGTTGGCATTATAGTTGTAGTTGTTTCGTCAGAGTCTTTGTGGTTTTCCTCGAAAGTGAAATCTTTTTTATCATCTGTTTCCAAAGGAATAACGGCAAGCTCTTCATCAGACAGTTTGTAATCATCACTAGACTCAGATGGTTTTGTAGTTGTCGTAAAAACGTATTTTACAAAGTCTTCCGGATCGATGTCATCGATAACTGTTTCAGAAACTGGTTTAACATCTTCTGGCAAATCTTCCGCTTTCTTAGTTGTTGTGGTTTCAGTTGGCATTTCGGTAGCTTCATTCGTTTCAGGTTTGGATGAAGATGTCATCATTAATTCTTCTTCTGTTGTTTTCATTTCGTCAGGCATAATTGGCATATTTGTTGTCTTGGAAAATGAAAGTTGATTAGTGACCGTAGTAGTATGAATTTTTTCAGTTTTATGTTCTTCACTACCTGTAGTATCATCAATATTTTCTGTAAATTCTCTTAAACTAGCTTCAGTTGTTGTTAAATCATGTTGATATTCTATTGGTAAAATTGGTATTTGAGTTGTCGAGTTTAATTCATCTTTACGTTTTTCAGTTGTTTCAATTGTCAACATTGGTATCGATGTTGTGATTTCTATATTTGACTGAGTTGATGAACTATTATTACTAATTTCTGGCTGTACTTTATGAGTAGTCTTGGACAAGTCATTTAAACCATCTATAGATTTAAATTTCGTACTCTCTTCGTTTTCATCTAGAATATCATTGTCAATTTCTTCGACAATATCTTGAATATCATTATTATCGCCAGACTGAGTTTGGACATTAATGTTAGTATTGAGAGTTGTTGTAATCAATTCTTCATCTATATATTTAATAGTAGTTGTTTTGTCTTCTTCAGATGATAACGATGTAAATTCGGTATTAGAAGGTACAGTCGTTGTTTCGCTCATCTTAACATCAGATTTTTTAACTTCTTCAGTTTGGTCTTTGATATCCACATGGCTGTCAAAAGGATTTGGCTCATCTTGTTCATCTTTGTCTAATCGAGGAGCTTTTCCACTTGATTTTTCTGTGTGCATTTTTTTATCCTCTTTTGGGGAATCATTGATATTAGTGTCTACTGAGATTTCTGTAATATGTTTCGGTGATTTTGAATAAATATTTACTGGCTCATTTTTGTGATTATTCTCAGGCTTTGACATAATTGATAATGTATCTATAATATCAGAGCTATTTGAACTCGTTTCAGAATGATTTTCTATATCAGAAAGAATTTTGACAGATTCTTTGGTAATATTTGATGGAATTGTTTCAAGATGCTCAGGTAAAATAGGTGATGGTAAATTTAGATTTTTAATCATTTCTTCCGTCATTTTATTTTCTGGTGCAAAATTTGTTACTAAAGGTTCAACTGTTAACGATACGTCATCATCTATATTATCTCCATAACTTTTTTGTACATTAATTGATTTTTCTGTTACACTAGTGTCTTCAGTCTTGCTTTTTATAGTGGTCTCAGGTTCTGAAACGAACATTGTGCGTTCGCTGGATGACTTGTCGTAATTTTGCATGTCATCATAATATTCATGCACTGAATGATCATTAAAGTGATCATGAATATGCGAAGAATTATGGCTCTGTCTAGGGTGATTCATATCATACTCTATATTATCGTGATTATGTGTAAAATGGCCACTTGTTGAATGATCTTGTCCATGCGATGAATGATCATATTCATGCGATGAGTGATCATGATTATGTCTGGAATGATCATGATAGTTATTAATATTTTCATGTTCTTGATGCAAATGTGTTGCAGAAGAGTCTTCGGGTTTGTATTGTATAAAACCGACAGTACTGCCTCTGAGTATTGTAGTAGATTCCGTGCTAGGCTCACTTGTACTACTAGACTCTGTAACGGATTAATGCATTTATATAAATAATGTACTGTAAAATTTTAATTTTTTCAAAATTTTAATATATTCATTAGAAAGAAGTCTTTCAATTTAGTATGAATCTATGTTTATTTCAAATTAGAATTATGGAAGCGCTAAAGTTGAATGAGCAAAAGTATGTTAAAATGTAAACACTTGAAAATGTTTTATATTCAACACCTGTTTTTGCAGTGAACTGTATTACCGACCAATCGAAACCCTAGACAATTACCCATTGAACCAAGCGCGGATATCCGGATCCTCCAAATCACACGGACATCGGTATATTGATCAAATCTAGAGCTATATTAAGGTTACAATATAAAGATTAATTGAGTTAGCTGAATCTGTGGAGCTAGATTTGATTGAATTTCGACTTAATCATAGTCAATTCCATAGGTCCAGAAATTGTGCTCAATTTGGAACTTAAAATGTGTATATCTGGGTCTATGATGTGGAGAAAATCTGGACTTAAGATTTGCCCCAGTCTAGATCAAATCTGGAGTTACCTTCTCCGAAGTACACAAAGGCTCAAATTAAGTTTTGTTTATATGACATTACTCTCAAAGATTTTTGTAGCCGTGATGGTTAAATTCGTGTTTTCAATAGTGACACTATAATAACAAGTTATTGAGTTCGATTCCTAGTATTGCAATTTTTTGCTTGATTTAAAAATATGTCAAGGTCCTGGAGATAGATTTGACCAAAAATGGAGATTTGTAAAAACACATTTGAATGGAGCTAAAATCAGTCTGGAATGGGAATTGAAAATGTCATAATTGAGCACAAGATCGTAGAGCTATACTAGGTCCAGATTTAACCAATTTGGTTCAATGGGTAGAATCCTAATTTTATTTTATGAATGGACTTTTTAATTCTAAAATTAATTTTTTTATAGATGTTTTTTAGAATTTTGTATTTATTGACTACTTTGAAAAACATCGATTTTTTATCATTATTGATCTACTGTCATGTGGGTGATTATCGTGTTTTATAATTTGTACAGGTATCACAATGTTGGTTTTGCTAGTTAATTTATTTACTTTGTTTTCAGATACATTTAAATTGGTGAAATACTTTGTTCTAAAATATTTTTCTTGGATGCTGAAATTAAAATATTATAATTAGCTTGCAGTTATGGAATTTTTAACAAAATTTAGCAACGCTCATTTTGAATTATTATTGGGTCAATAATGGTACTTTTGCCTGGGATCAGGTGAAATACATATTAATTCGAAACTTTTTTTATACTCACCCATACAAAAACATCGTGCATAAAAACAAAAGTCTGGTTTACCATTTTAGAGTATATAAAATACCTCCAGATCTAAATAAAAGATATTTGATAAGTATTAACGTAGATAAGAAATATTTGTTAAATTAAAAACTGTAAATAATTTTTAAACAGATATTACATAACTGACAATGGTTGTACAATTTTCATGACAAAAAACGATGTGTAAAAATTATTAGTTATATATGTTAAAAAAAGAAACAACTTGAAAATGATTACAAGGTTGATCGAAACATCGCTCTATGACAATAAATAATTTAAACAAATAAGACCTTTTTTGGTTTTTGGCGAAATTTATTGACAAAAATAAATAAAAGATAAATAAAAAAAACAATAAATCAAAGAATTTTATTCAGCCATAACTTTTTTAAAATAAATTTAACTTGTAGTATTTATTTATAAATTAAATTACGACTTTTAAACATGTTTGATATTTATATAAATTAAATAAATGTGCGATATTCAATGTTCCCAATTAATTCGATTGATTTTCCAAATTGTTGACTTAAACCAGCTCTAATTTTAATGATGTTTACAACGATTTGCATAAAAGCGTTGTTCATGTAGCGGAGCGCTTATTTAACATGCAAAACTTGAACCCTGTGGACCATAAATTTATATAGATTATACCAGCATTACGGTACACCGGTCGTCATTATCAAAATCGGCAATTCATGCATTTTCCATTTTCGCACAATGTGTCTGTATTAAAGGAGCTCGTCTTGATAACTTCGGGTTTCAAGTCAAATTCTTAGCTACATTGTTATTATTCAGCGATTTACATTTTCACCTTTCGATATTCTCGATATTAATAATTCATTGATAAAATTCATTTCAGTTTCTCTCTCTGATTAGAATTATTATACTACTTTTTGCAAAAAATGTCACATATGAATTTCAATGCCAATGAATTTAAACAATTATTGTTACCATAAACTCAAATTATTTAAAAAAGAAATGCACATAATTTTTAAATGCCTTTATTTATCATTATACATTACTAATAAAAAAGTCAAAGTATGTCCGTTGGTTTGTGTTGTGTAAGCATCACATTAATTTTAAGATCTTTTGGAGTCATTTTGGTGTCATTCTGAGGTCAATTTGAGAACATTTTGAAGACATTTTGAGATATTTAAAAGTTTATTTTAAGGTCATTTTGGAGTCATTCTGGCGTATTTCTGGGGTTATTTTAAAGTGATATTAGGAGTCATTCCAAGGTATTTGAAAGGTTATTTTGAGTTCATTCTAAAAACTTTCTGATATCATTCTAGTGCCCTTTAGGATCCTTTTCATCTCACTTAGGGTATTTGTTGGTGTTAAACTAGGATCACATTAGCGTTATTTTAAGGATTTTTGGATTTATTTTGAGGTCATTTAGAGGTGATTAGGGTTGGTATGATTTAAATTGCGATTTAAATCAAATAATTTTTTTTATTTAAATCAATGAATAATTTTTTGTTTAAAGTCAATAATTTGTGTTTATTTAACTGGAATAAATAAGTTGTTATTCTTTTATTTAAAATTTATGTATAAATTAAATTAACAGAGTAATTAATAATTTTTATAATTTATTCTAAAGTTCAAATCGAGAAAATTCTTTTGATTTTGGCTGATAAAGCTGCAACAGTATAATGTTGTCTTACTATAATTTATTCTTCAAAGCTTAAAATAGATTTCAATTTTTGAAGACTATCAGAACATTTTACGTAGCTTAGCTGATCAACAGTTTCTTTTGCAAGAAGAAATTTTTTGAAAGGTGGAGCTTGGATTGCAAATTATAACATTTTTTAGCTCAACGATGCTTTAGCAGATCCAAAATTTTCTTCTACATTTTCACGAGAACATTCAATTTCTATTTGTATCAAAGTATAAGTGGTTTTTTACAAAAATTGTGTATTTTGATGATAAAAGGTATGGGAACGACAGGGATACAAAATACTTTTATATCGTTTCTCAAAATTTTTCTTTTGCACTGCAGTAACTTGTTTGTCAATTATTCTACCTAAAATAAGCAACACCTTAATATTTCTTAGAATATATTGCAAAATTTAGCATGTAGTTTCGTTTAAAAAACTGTTGAAATAGACAAAAAATTTGATTTTTTTCCAATTCTGGAGGTGATGTTGAGGTCGTATCAAAATTATTCTAAAGTATTTGAGAAGTTAAGTTTGATTCTAAATTCTTTCTATTATTAATTATAACTCATTTTGATGATTCCAAGCGACTATCTTTTGAAACAAAGAATCGTTTTGACGAGTTACTTTATTAAGTTTTCTGTAATAAAGTTTTTTTTATTATAATCTTAATAACGTTTATTCTACAAAGATTAAGTTTTTTGTTTAAACGACTCGTTATGTTTCGCATTATTATGATCTTATGATTATTATCGCGTTATAATGATCATTTGACCTAAAATATTTAATATTTAATATATATTGTTATTTAACAAATCTTTTAAACTTCAAAGCTAATAAATACACTTTAAATAATCCAATGCCAAATTTAACATCTGATAGTGTCTATGTATTTCTATCGATTTGGTGTAACAGAGAAGTGTAAAGTGTACACTGATTTATTGTAAAAATCGCAGAATAAACCAACCTAAGTTTGCTACTATAAGATTTGTGATTGTATAATGAGTTCAAAATTCATATTGTAAATAAAATTAATTCTTGTTTAAGTTTAAAAATATGTTTCTTAATAGCTGTTATCATTAAATAACATTTATAAAATATCTAAATATTGATTACTGTTTTCTTCGATTTTTTATACAAATTTAATAATAATAATGTTCAACAATGTGTCTAGAAATGATAAATTGGCTTACACTTCAAAAAGTGTATATTTAACACTGCATAATTTACATTTTACATGTATAATTTTTTACTGTGAAACTAACGTCAAAAGATTTTTTGCGAATTGTAATGCAAAAAAATTATTTATTTAATATATATTATAATTAACCATTTTTTAAGCTTTAAAGCTAATAAAACTTACAACAAAACGTTTTTCTATTTTTTTTGCTAATTTCAATGAAAATCACAAAAAATCATTAATATAATACATTTTTCAATTTTAAGTTAAATTATTATTAGGCCAAAATTCCGCTTAAGCCAAATCATTCTTTAGACCAATTATTTGAATACAAAAAAATATGTATCTACATATAATCTAAGATATTTTGTCTGCCCCGAGAAACATGCAACGTGTTTGACTTATCAAAAATACTGGTTGCCAATAATGCATGATAATACAATTTTATTTATTAAAGAAAATTTAAAATGTTGTTGTTAAAAATTTGAATATTTTAAATTTTGTTATCAAATGCTTTTAATCTTAATAAATATTTATTTATTTCTGTTTAACACTGAAATATTTGCATATAATTAGAGTACCAAATGCTATATTTTATACTATCTAGACAAATTTTTTCATTACGCTAATGAAAATGGAATATTTTTTATTTTTGCAGTCTCAAGGTAATCACCAAATTTTCATTCTCAAATTGAAATGTGCTCATTTCAGCGTACGCTAGCGTTATTTCATTTTTATATTAAAAAAAAGGAAAATACAAAAAGTGGAAGAAAATGAAATTTCTACTTCTTCTTTCAAAAAGATGTCTGTTTGTGCAAGGCAAAAAGAGACTTATTTTACAACGAAGACAAGAATGCTAGCTGTGCGTTTATTAAAATAAAAAATAATGCAATATACCTACTTCTCGTGAAATAAGTAGTTTATAAAATGGTATAAAGTTATAATTTAAAAATGTTCCTTCTTAAAATGATGACAATTATTAAATAACATTACAAAATTCTATTTATAAAATGAAATTTCGAAATCAATTATTTTTAATTTAACTCATTATAAAGTCATTAAATTTAATAAGGCATTCTATATTTAAACAGCCTTTATCAAAAAGATTTATGTACTAAATTTATTTTTTGGGAAAACATTTAATTATTGAAACATATGTAATATTAAAAATGATTGATATTTTAATACTATATATAATATTTTTTTAAAAATAAAAAATATGCAGGCATATAAATGATTAACAAAAATTGTGTTCCCACTTCAATTTTATTTATATTTGTCCAAGTTTCTGATTTGTATGAATGACATTCGATTGTGTACAGACAGTCGCGCGTGAAATCGTCATGCTCACCCTAAATCCGTTGATTTTTGTTTTTTGGTTTCTTAAAAAATAACGTCTATACGGAGGCAAGAACACGTATAAATCGATCAAGACAAATTGATCTCCATGTTACATACAGGCCATCGCGTTTCGAGAAAAAAAGAAGAAAGATATTACAAAAAAGAAATATAGTTTTTTATTGGCACACAGTGAGATGAACTTTTACATAAACGTCAATATTATTTCAACTATAAATGCGATCATTAACTGTGATATAATTCATGAATATTACAGTTCTCTCACAC
>JABFPM010004258.1:0-12948 GCA_022817325.1 Idris sp. 1 HC-2018 | reverse complement strand
CTAGGTGGCATGATGCTTTCCACAGATCCTTAAAAAAAAAAAAAAAATGTGTATTGTACATTAGTATAATAAATGTGTTGTACATTTATTGATAAACTAATCTTCAGTTTTTTTATTGTGCAGATTACTTCAAGTTTTTTTCTTGCAAATCAAAATTTTTTGTAGTATATCGGATTTATCTTGTACAAATAAAATATTTATGTAAAAATGCATTGAAATTATGATTTCCATATAAGTTCTAATAATTTTTTTATAAAATTTAGATTTAAGTAAATTAAAATTAATATCCTATTTAGTATCCTGAGTCAATCAGATTTAATCAAGTCAAATTAAGTTAAGTGAATATCATTTAATAATACCTATATTTGGTCGTTTTTAAGAATGCCATAAATTTCTTAGTAAAGAATCGCGGAAAAATGGAAAATAAAACAGAAACTTCATTTTTTCCAAACTGGAGTTACCTGTTTATGCCTTTTGGCCAAGAATAACTAGAATCAATAAAAGATTTCAATGTTCACAGTTACCAGGTTATTCTTCAAAATGAATATGAAGATGAAGATGTCGTATATTTCTTTTTTGTTGAAAAAGTTTTTTTAAAATTGTCACATTCATGAAGATTATTATGAGAGCGAACATTTTCGGGGAAAAAGCTTTCCTTAGCGTATGTTTTTTCACAATGGTATATACAGTTTTCTTTTTTGCCATCTGTATGTTTTTCTCTTAAATCCATTTTCTTATTAAGATCTGTGTTTTTGATATTTTAAGTTTTCTTACATATAAATGTACTAAATGATTTTGTCTACACTACCGCCAGAAAGTTTGGGAAACTGCACACGTTCAAAACCTCGAGATATAAATGGATTTTGCTTGGTTCTAGAAAACAATATTTTCTCGACTTCTTTGCATTGTAATAAGCTTGTAAGAAATCTTAACCAAGCCCGGGCATCTGGATCTTCTTAATTACGTGGTATATCGATCAAATCTGGCCCTATAATAGCACTGTGTTATGGACAAAATTTCTAGGTTTGATCGAGCTTTGTGATAGTCAATATCATTGATATAAAAGTCCAGAAAGAAATCTCATTTTGAAACTAAAAATGTGTATATCTAGATCTATGATGTAAAGGAAATTTTGACTTGAGATTTGACCCATTTTAAATGAAATCTGGAATTACCTTCTCTAACATACACAAAAGCTCAAGTTAAGTTTTGTTTAATGACCTCACTCTCAAAGAATTTTGTAACTATGATCATTAAATTCGTGTTTTTAATAATGAAACTGCAACAGTGATCAAGTTCGATCTCTGGTATCGCTATATTTTTGCTTGACTTAAAAATCAGTCTAGAATGAGATTTAAAAATGTCATAATCAATCACAAAAGTTGTAGAGCCTTACTAGGTACCAATTTGTTTCGATGGGTTAGGTCGTATGAATTATATAATATTTTGTAAGTTATAAGTCTTTTTTCATAGAGCTATCTGAGAAAATGTGTATTTCTTCATTTTCTAAAAGCATAATACTTCGTCAAATATGTCCTAGAATCTTATTATTATTTTTTAAAAGTTAGATTATAACATAAACTTTTAATTTCATCAATTATTTGCTATAAAATACGCTAAATTTAATTATTTTATTTAGATGCTCTGAAAAGATATGACAGGTTGAAATTATCACTTTGAAAAACGCAGATTTCTTACAATTTGATATGTTGCAGTCCCCAGAATCAAGCAAAATCTATTTTTAACTAAGGGTTAAAAAACTAAAATCTCAACTTTTAGATAAAGAATTATCAGTAGTTAAGTATCTGGATTAGTAACAAATCTATTTCAGTTCAAAGTAATAAAAAAATTTGAATGTGTGCAGAGTTTCCCAAACCGAGTCCAAACTCTCTGGCGGTATTGTATATTTCATTCCTTGCTCATTGTAAGATCTGCAAATAATAAATAATTATTTTTTAAAATAAATGTATATAAATAATAACCAATATACATATATGCATTTTTAAATCTTATGTATTAATAAAATTTTAATTAAAAAAACATAGATCATATCTTACCTTCAGAAAGTTTTAATAATCCGTTTCAAAAATGCATTTTATTCGCATTACACGTGTTCAAATAAATAATTTATGCGAAAATGCACACAAACACAAAATGACTTTCAAAGAGAATTACTTTCTGAGAATCATAATAAAAGCATTCTTTCCATTTAATGTTGATTTTTGCAGAAAAATAAATATATAATTTTTAAATTTAAATCTTGAATTACAATTAAAGTAATATGCTAATTATGAAGATGTAGAAAAAAATATTGATTGTAATAAACGTACCTACTGAAGTACTATTTAAGTAAATTTTCCCCTAATCTAATTTTTTTACAATTTTAATTATTTTTAAAATTACTTATAAAACTTTTTTGAGTATAACAGTTTCTAATTGTTGTTATATGTGTTCATTTAAAACTAAAAATTCAGAGAATTTAACATATTTGCCCAGTTTACTAATAATTTATTTTATTTACGAACCTTTGAAAAACTTCTTTTAAACCACATTTCTCTGGTTCCTTTGTCAAGGTCGTCAGATGGTGGCTTCAAAAAGTCCCATAATCCATCAAGAGATTTTACCTTTAAAAAAATTAATTCAAAATTAATTTATTTCAACTTTAATTTGAATTTTGAAATTTAAAATTATAATTCAATAAAATGAATTACTTCTCGTGATTCACTTTCTCGTGGATAAAGTAAGCCTGGAAGTACACTCGCAGGAAGTTCAGTTATGGGATTACTTGTATAATCTACATTTGGCAGTCCAAATTCAGTTTCACTTACTTCTGCTATAACAAGCCCAAAGCTTGCAATTAAAAGAACTAGCCGCATCTTTTGATTATCTAAAAACTATAAAAAAATTACTATTCATACATTTTTTGTACAAAACAAAATTAAAATTTAATTGTTATATTTTTAATATTTTTTCATCATAAAAATCTCAGTAATTTTGTCTTCATTTTTCAAAACATGAAAAAAACAATTTTAATTTCTAATAATTGAATAAAATTAGTTTCAATGAATATGTTCGAATCAAACATAATTGCATTTTAAATTGCCTTTTGTTTCATTCATCTCGAAGTGATTCAAGATAAAGATTTGTGAAATATTTTCATGATAAATAAATATCAACTTTCATCCATATGTATTTTATTTTTGTTCGTTATATTTCGATAAAAATCGAAAGATTATCTCTGATAATGTACTCGACTGATTATTTTACAAAGATTACTTTATATTCAATTAATTTTGTTAAGGAAAATACTTTGGAGCTGTGCAATTATGTTTAAATATTAGATGAAGTTTGAAAAAATCTTGATATGTTTACAATGTTAATTACATGTGATTGTGCAATTTCAAATCTGATTGAAATTGTTTAATAAAAAACAACTCAATATCAATAAAATTTCCATTTATTTTCCCTGTAATAAAAATTTAATTTTTTAACCCATCAATTTTAATTTATTATTCAACATTTCAAGTTTTTTATTTAATAGAATTTACTGTTTTTTCTGCACATCTTTAAACATCTTAAAAATTTACATGTTTATTCTGCAAATCTATTCACGAAGTTTTAACTAAATTGGAGCATCCAGATGCAATGCCCCAGTAAATGATCATAAAATAGCTTATATACCTATATTATTTATGTCGAGTGACTAAAATTGGACCTACATTTTAAACATATATAGAACAGTGACTGATAGCTGATAAATAATCTCAAAAGAACTTCGTTCATTTAACTTTCCTTCAGATAATGTTTACCTTACTCAATTATTAAAAAATACAAATTTTTAAAAAATAAAATTAAAAAAAAAAATATTTAAAAGTACTTTACTGTTTAACAAATTTCGCTTTGATTTTAAGATATAAATACTTTTTTCAGATTACAAATAAAGTTTCAAAAATAACAGATGCAATCTGAGAATCAATATCATTTTTTAATCTTCATATTTTTGTATGCAGTCAGAAAGTGACTTATTAACTTTTACTTTTACCAAAATGTTATTATACCTAAAAAATTTGTATACTTTATAGTTTTAGTTAAAAATTAAATTTATTAATAAAAAACTGAAAAATTATTACAACTCCATCGTTCCAAATTTCTAATTACAAAATAAATGTTAATATGTAATAAAATATAGGTTTATTTTATATGAAATAAAAGCTCTTGAAATAAAGAATAAGTTATAATAATTTGATTTTTTATCAAAATTCATGATGTTGGTGAAAAAACGTATTTAAAAAAGAAACTATTTTTTCCTTTAATTAGATCGAATAAATTTTAATGAAACCTACCTTAAAATATTATTTCAAATTTTAACTATAACATATTTCATTTCTAGAAAGAAACAACATTTTGTTAATAAAATACGACATTTATGAAAAATACTATGAAAGAACAAGAACTGTCAATTTTAATTTTCAACTGTTGTTTATAACCAAGAAATTTATCAATATTAATAAATGTTGTATCTTACTAGATAAATATTATTCCATCCTAGAAATAAAATATGTTATAGTTAAAACTTCAAATAATATTTTAAGGTAGATTTTATTACAATTTATTCGGTACAATTAAAGGAAAAAATAGTTTCTTTTTTAATTGCATTTGTTCACCAACATAATAAATTTTGATAAAAAATCAACTTATTATAACTTATTCCTTATTTCAAGAGCTTTCAATTCATGTAAAATAAACCTATACTTTATTAAATATTAACATTTATTTTTAAATCAGAAATTTGAC
This sequence comes from Idris sp. 1 HC-2018, assembly GCA_022817325.1. Taxonomy (NCBI): domain Eukaryota; kingdom Metazoa; phylum Arthropoda; class Insecta; order Hymenoptera; family Scelionidae; genus Idris; species Idris sp. 1 HC-2018. The sequence continues at coordinate 8,154 of JABFPM010004258.1, read as the reverse complement.
AGTTAACACATTTTTTTGGATAGTGGCACATTTGACGTGGAATGCCCCATGTATAATATTCTAAGATAATGAACCTGAATTATTTCTCTCCTTTTACTTAATATGTCACCCTCTTTCACACGAACATTATTGTCGAACTTGTGTGGCAATGTATACACATGTCAAATACGAATATTGTGCTATATCATTTCCTTTTCTCATGGTGTTTGATTTATTGTAGCAAATTTATTTTACTATCTATGATGATTTAATGATTATTTTTAAAATTTACTTTCACAAAATACATTAACTTTATGTGAAAAATTACTTTTATACAAAAATCACGAAATTTATTACTACTCAAGTATTTTAACAAATATTAAGTGTAATTTTTAACACGAAGAAAAGAAATTCCAGCTAATTATTATAATAATAAAATGGAATTTAATAATAAAATTGAATGATTGAAAATATAAATCATCATTATTTATCTTAATTCTCAGAACAAGCCATTCTGATTATCAACAATTAGTTTTAAACATGAAAATGATGTTTAATGACCACAATTGTGTATTCTCGGTATTTAAAGATTTTCTTATTCTTGTTTACTATTTTGATGTAAGATAAGTTCAATTTGTTCGTGTTAAAACAATTTCAGCAACTTGTGTTAAATAATTTCAGCAACTCTAACTTAACTTTTTTTATCACACATACAAATTCAAACATTATTTTTTCTACAAATTAATGTTTTAAAAATGATTCTTTCTTATCATTTTGAAAACTTTAAATTTTGACAAGAAATATTAAAATAAATATTTTGTTCTAAATTGGATTAATGAAAGATAAATGCTTTAGTTTTAAGATATTATAAACTTTGTGAACATAAAAACTGTTGACAATTAATTATTTTACAACTCACAGCTTATTATCGTAGTTGACCGTCGAGACGTGTTCTCAACGAGGGCCAGCACACGACTAGTTGAAAAGCCGGTACTTTAGCACATCATTTTCTGTATAATCTTCTTGTATGAGAGAAAAGATACCTGTCAGGATGTTAACATAAACAATCGGTTATATGCATCACATCATCGTTCTGTTCTGATTTATCTTAATTGTTTTAATGTACTTTTTGTATTATTCATTTTCTGTATAGCATATATATAGGCTTAAAAAGTGTGCTTGTTATTCAAGATCCGGAAAAAGCATTTCGATAAGTTTCAAACATACAATTAATCAATTGATAATATGTTTTAAGGTCGTGACATGATTTGAATAGTCAATTTTCAACAAGTCGCATAATTATTCTAGATTATAAAATAAAATCTGAAAATAAGAAGAAAAGTTCGTTAAAAATAAAAATAATTAAAAAAAAGTTCTTTCTGAAAAAATGCAGTACACAGTAAGAACAAAATGAAAAAAATTCTTTTGTGCTAAATCACGTTTTAAAATTGTATGAACAAAAAAATGATGTAACTTACATTTTTTTGCAATTTTGTAAAATATTTTTTTTTTCTAATTCCATGAATTATGAGTATGTAAAATAAGTTGCAAATTCTGAAATTCATGTTTTCAAAAGACAGATTAATGATTGCTATTTGTCATATCACATCATCATTTTATGATTAAAAAAATCTGAAAAATAAAAAGTGTTATTCAAATTTTTTCAAACAAAAAAAAACAACAACAAAATCTAAAATTTTATGAATGTGGAAAAAAATATGTAAATACAAAGAAAGATAAAATCTTGACAGATGCCGAGCTCTCGCGCTTTGTTTTGATTTTGTATTTAAGCGCGCATGCGCGACGATGCCGCACGAGGTTACGTTCGCCGGCGCGTTCTCGCGTGAAATACCCGACAAACGGTCTTTTTTCCTCGTCAAATTTATTGTTTGTTGACGTTTCATGCGCGACCTCGTATCATCCGCAACATTCATAACCTATAATATCTGTGTTTTGTAAATTGTTATCAATCTCTGCAGCATAATGTGATACATGTATTATTATGAAAAGAAAACGATGAATCGAATTAAGAGTGCGTCATCTGCGAGAAGTAAGACAGATCGGTCTGCAACTGCTCCAAAATCGCAGCAAAACAAACAGGTTTTGTATTTTTGAATCTTAAATAATTTTTTTATCGATTGTTGTGAAATTTTTTTTCTTTTATTTTTTTTCTTTTTGTTTTGATACACTTTTTTTATTTTCATTTTGAAGTTAAGAATTTTTGTTTGGTATTTTCAAATGTATATCAATAAATTTTTTATGAAAATGGTATTTTTTAGATTACCTCAGCAAAGCTGTCATCAAAACGAAGAAGTGAGCAGCAATCTAATTCAAAAACCAGACAGGACGTAAATCATAAGTCAAGTAATACGATTGTTGTGTGCGACCGAGGTACACAATGCAACAGGTATACCGAAGGTGTAAACAAATTAGATCCCATAGAATCAGCCCAGCTGTTGGGAGTGTTAAAGGATCTTCGTGGTTTGAAAAAAGATGACACAAGTTCGAAAGTAATTAACCATGTTGAACAACTGCTTTACGCGGCTTTTTCTTTTGACGTTGGAAAAACTTATTCCCGAGTGAGTTATGGTTAAAAAATGAAACTATACTTAACCAAATATACATGTTTATTTTTTATTACAGTGTAAGCAGAGTACTGAGGCAGTTTTACTGCAGTCAAAATTGCAAAAATTAACAGCTCAATTGGAAGCAACAAGTACAAAACAAATGGAAACAAATGCCATGTTTCAGAAGGAAAAGGAAATTTTGACTTCGTAAGTTGTTTTTGACTTAAAGTTTACAAAAATAAAAAAAAAATTATTTTGAAATTCAAGTAACAAGCTAAATTTACTTTAAATTTCAATTTGAAAAGAATTCAAATTAAGTTGAATTCACTTTGAAATTCAAGTAACAAGTTAAATTTAGTTTACATTTCAATGTGAAAAGAATTTAAATTAAGTTGAATTCACTTTGAAATTCAAGTAAAAAATTATAAAGTTGAGTTAAATTTAAAGTTTGACCTTATTTTTAATTTTACAGTAAACTTCAGGAACAAAAATTATTAGTACAAACTCGTGAGAATGAAATAGGTAGATTAATGCAGAGACTACAGGACGAAAAAAAAGAAGCTGACAAAATAATGAAATCTCAAGAAAAAACGATATATCAGTTAAATAAGAAGCTCACCGAAGAAATGCAAAACAAATTAATTGCTGAGCAGTATGTAAAATACGAAAAAGAAAAGAATCAAGTTTTGTCTCAGTACAAGGACAAGCTGCTGGATGATTTACGTTTAACTTTGAAGTAACTATTACAAATATTCGTAATTTTTTTACTTAATTCAATTATATTTTAAATTTTTTACTTAAATTATTTGTTTTTTAATTTAAAAAAAACAATTTGTACTTTATGAAACTATTTTTTGCAGAGAATTACAAAACACTGCAGTTGAACAATTCGCCCATTTACGTGAATCCGACGAAGATCACGATCAAATAATGACGGTAAATAAGAAATTCACCTGTCTATTTTCATCGGGATCGTCTTCTGGTGACTCGTCACCTTTCGACACGATTCTGTGGAAAGACGAAACTGAAACGAACATCTCCGAACTGAGTCGTAACCGTTTGGGTGCACAGCTCAACGAACACGAAAAACGTTTTAATAGTCGCGACAAGGAAACGAATCGAATTTTGAACGATCAGGATCTGTTGAGTCTGCCTGACGACGACCAAGCCGGATCTGAAAACAATTTTTGATTCGGTGCCTCTGTTGTGACCATTGTTTTGCTCAAAAAAGTAACAACTTACATGACAAATTAACGCTTTTAAGAAAATACATATATAATAATTTATTCCAACAGACTGAACCTACTTTTATGAACGAGATTATTAATATTAAGTAGACATTTGTTATTTATAATTTCTGTATCCAGCTGTATTTGATGGGTCTATATCTCGTATAAATTATTGTAACAAAAGTTTAACGAGTAAAAAAGCAAATGTATATTTTATTTTCAAATTATATAGATATATAAATAAAAAGTAGATTGATAAGAGTTTCAACTATGTTACATTTGTAGTTTTTTTGTTTTATTATAGCAAGTACCTTTATCATTTTATTTATACTATTTACATAGAAAAGTTGTTTTTATTTAGAATTATGAATTAATTGGCATTTAAGAATGTTCTTAAAATATAGATTTTTTTTGTATCGTTGAATTTTGAGTTGTTTTATATTTGGAAGTGGATATTTGTTTTTGGAATGATGCATTTAAATTTCACAAACTATAAACCACGTGAAAATGTTGATAAAAAATTATTTTATTTAAACACGTAGTGTGGAATATGAGGATGGGAATGAAAAAGTGTGCGATCCAATAGCAGTAACAAATGGTAAGAGACCAGCATTTGGAATGATGTTCCACGTTAATGTTAATGTAACGTTTTTGTTTCCTCTAAAATTAGACACAAAATTAATAATTTGTAATAATTAAATGGTAATAATATTTTAAAAAATGTAGAAAATTACCTCAGTCCATTGCCATCATCCCAGAAATAATATTTTGTATTCATATTTTGGTAATTGAGCACAGCATTATCTCCCCTGAGAATAATTTTGTCCCACAAAACAACCTGCAAAATAATTTTAAAACATAATAAAAATGTTAAAAGGAAATAAGGAAAAATTGTAATTAATATTTTAAGATTATTAAAGTTATTTTTATACCTGATTGAATTCATTTTCGTCTGTTTCATATTCAGCAGTTAAATACAAAAACAACTGCTTCACATTCCAGTTAAACAATGGGGTGAGATGTGTTTTACTGTTAAGGAAATATTTCTAAATAAAATAGAGAACTAATAAATATAATTATTATACAAAATTTAACAAATTAGTTATTTTGTAGGCAAAATTCCTCTTTTTCTACAAAACCACTCTTCTTAAAATACAATAAGATTTTAAAAAAAATCAAATAAAATGAAAATTAATTTTTAAAATAAATTTTTAATTTGAAAAGGATATCTGTTTGGATGTTAAACGTCACAAATCCCAGGTCATTTTTTTCTCTCGATGCACTATAGTCTGGAACATTTTTTCTGCAAAAAGAATAAACATTTTAACAAAATATCTAATTATTTTTTTTAAATCTTGACAAAATAATTTATATAAATCTAAATACTTATCAATAGAATTGTAAAATTTTGTAACTAAAAAAGTGAAATAATAAAAAAATCTCTTTAAATAATAAACAAACATATGGGATACAATGTTTTGAGATTTAAGTATTAACAAAAACTGAATGAAACTTCGTACCAAAGACCAAAAATCCAATTTGAAAATTGACATTCAGGGAAATTAATCTACAAAATGTGTTGAAAATTAATTTACTTACACTACAACTTCAACTGTTTTTAGCGTTGCAGGTACTCTGTAATCAATAAACACAGTCGACAAGAAGCAAGTGAACGTGAGAGCCGCAGAAACACTCAGTGTATAAGCCAAAATGGCATTTCCTCGTGTTAATATAGAGTGCATTATTTGTTAACGTTCCTTAGTAATTTAATTAAAACAAAATAACCAACGCTTAAAATAAGACTACAGTTTTCTTCTCATTATTTAATACTACTTGACAAGAAAATAGCACTTTTAGTTGGGTCTCTTAGTTAGCCACGTCTCTGAGCAGCGTCATCACATGCCGGCATAGGGAACTTTTTTTTTCCCCAGCGGACAAATGACAAACAAAAATATTACCAAAACAACTGTTGATAATATAAAAAAGAGATGGGCTTGTGTTTGCAAATGGTTCGAGTTTTCACATGAAAATATGGTGATTGCTCAAAACCGAAGATAGTCGAATCATAAATTGCAACAGGAATCAATAGATGGCTGTACCATACCTATTCTGTGTTTGAATGACCGGATATTTTGAAAATGCTAATAGTATATTACGTATCGAGGCACTGCAAGCGCAGAGATCGATATGTCATTTTACGATCTTAGGAGCGTTCCTAAGATGGTTTTGGCCGTTCTTAAGATACGTACAGATAATTTTATACTTACGTGAAAATTCAGTGTTTATCTTATACGTTTACGCAAATGTGCAGTGTACACGCAAATATATTGCATTTACGCAAATGTAAAGCGTAATGCTGTATTCACATAGAAGCCGTTATACGGAACGCAACGCTGAGCGTAACGTTTAATACGCTTCCTCATGCCATTAAACATGACGTTTTCTTTAATTAAGAAAGAATTATTACTTGATAAGGAATCTGAAATAAAAATATTAATAAATTCAATTTGTCAAGCAATATACGAATATTATTTTTTAATTTTAACAATTAAATTGAGAAATCTTTAAATAATACAGTTTATCAAATTGAAACCTTTTTCAGTTGTGTTGTCATGAAGTAGAGTTTTTTCCCTTATGCAATTCGAAATCTCACGTTTTTCGATATAAAATGAAGTATTGTTATTTGATGCGAAACCTGCAATGAGAATAAAATTGTAAATATGTTTTATAATTCAAAAATTATCCAATTCTTTTGGTTTTTCATTTTATAATTAATTGTTAAACTCTTTCGATGATAAATTAAAATTATTAAAATACTCAAGTTAAACGAAATGATAAACAAAAACTTATATTTATATTATTGACTTTAGAAGTTATACATTTTGTATTCACAGAATAAAATTTATTATACAAAGTGAAAAAATGCAGAGATATAATTCAAAAGTAGAGAAATTCATTTTTACAGAACAATTGAATTGTTGCATTGATATTTTATGTGCATATATCATTTCATTTTAAATATTTGTAGTAAATCATTACGTTATGAAATATGAACAATAATAAATTAATAAATATTATATTATATATTCAAAGATGAAATACGTCTACTCGTAATTCAACACCTTGCCATATAATGTTATACATACGTGATTAAATATACCTTTTGTGGATTCATAATTTTCTTATATATTTTTTTCTTTGCTTATCTCTTGCCACTTTTTTCTCAATCTATAATTCGTTGTATTACTGATACTGGATTCATTGAATTTTGGATCCAAGCAAAGACGGTAACGTTTCTTTTTCAGCGACTTTTCCATAACTTCATTTGACAGCTGAAAATGTTGCGCGCATATTTTACTAATGGTTGCGACTATTCGCACCAATCGTGTAACGTGTACACGGGTAATTTACCCGTGTAAAGGCATAAATTACCCCTGTTTTTCCGTGTTAGGAATATTTCCCGGGTAAAATAAATTTCAGTGTAATTCTAAATTAATATAAAAGTATATCCGTGTAAACAATGTTTTACACAGTAAAAACTCAAAACTTTTTTTTTTAAATTAAACAGCAGATTGTTTGTTGAAATTTGTATCTTAGGTTAAGATTTGTGGCGGTTTTGTTGTAGAACGCAATTTTACGCTACAAGGCAATTCGGAATTGAAAATTAAAAAAATAAAATTTATGAAATTCTAAATTTTTTGCTTAATTTGCTTAATTCGAAGGTTAATCTTAGTTTATAACTCCATCTTTACACTAAAGTTAGTTTTAAGTTTTTCCGAGACTTTGTTACTTTTTATGGCCTTACTAAGAAAAACAAACAAAAAAAAAACAAAAAGAGTTGATAGATTTCTTCTCAGAACTATTATTGATGGTATATAGTTAGATAAAAAAACATTATTTATAATTGCGATTAATTATTGAAAATGATTATGTTATTTTATAAATAAATATTATTCTACATTCTGATGATACTAAATTAATTAGAATAAAAAATTTGTATGCGCAACTTTTCTGGAACAAAAATATCGCGTTGTAACTTGTAAGAGGGTAATTTGTGCATCATATATAAGCCAAAGACAATAATTGATTTACAATTTTTCTTTCTTTTGTTTCTTTTTAATTTCTACATTTTATAATATAAACCAATTGAAAGTTTTTAAGAAAAAAAATACAATATAAATAATATTTATATTGACTTAGATAATATTTATATAGTTTTGTTCAGTTTTATCAAGACGCAGCAACTTTTTCGCTAATTTTAAATGAATTGTTATAGATAAAGAAATTAGAGTCCTAAAATAATAAAATATTAACACACAGTTTTTAAGTTTAAATACATGTTTCACAAAACCATTCTAACTTTGGAATTTTTTTCAAAC